>PVJA010051253.1:0-12920 GCA_004027025.1 Myocastor coypus | reverse complement strand
AAAAAAAAAAATCCCTTTGGCTGCTTAGGTAGAGGATATATATGGTGGGAAGAAGGTGAACAGGACTACCAAGGAAGCTGCTTCAGTGTCCAGGTGAAAGAAGGGAGCATAAAGGCACTCAGAAAGGAAGGACAACACTGCACATCAGCTCTGGTCTAAATCATGAAGGGAAGACATCAGGAGTGGAGCTGGGTTTCTGGCCTGCCTGGAGTAGTCTTGACCTTTGTGCTGGCTTGGTAACTTTGGTAATCAAATTAGTATTATTAGGTCTCAATTTTTTCTTTGAGAATTATAAACTATTATTGTTGATGGGTAGCCATGGGAAGTCCAAAGAGATGACAACCATCAGAATTTGTGCTCAAGGCTCAGCTAGGAGGGCAAAGTCTGCCAGAGATGGGTAGATGGAAAGAGGGCAGGCTCATGATTTCCGCTGGGTTGAGCATGCAGGGGGCCTGAATGTCACCCTCACTCTGGTGATCTTTGGGTTGTCTCAGGCTGTGCCGGATCACTGTGGGAGTTCACTGACTGCTCTGTCCTGATCAGGCTGTGACACTGGCTTTGGGAAGGAGGCGGTCAAGAAACTGGATGCCATGGGCTTCATAGTGCTGGCCACTGTGTTGGACCTGAATAGCCCCGGTGCCCTAGAGCTACGTGCCTGCTGTTCCTCTCGCCTAAAGCTGCTGCAGATGAACCTGATGAAGCCAGAGGACATTAGCCGTGTGCTGGACTTCACCAAGGCTCACACCACCAGCACTGGTCAGGCATGGCTTACCTGGGGGAGGGCATGTTCAGCCATGTGTGAAAGGGCAAGGTTTTCATGATTTTCCTCTAGGCTGACCTGAAGCTTTACTCCTTGCTTCCCTACCTTCAGGACTGTGGGGCTTAGTCAACAATGCAGCCTTAAATGATATAGTGGCTGATGTGGAGCTGTCTCCAGTGGCCACATTCCGCAACTGCATGGAAGTGAACTTCTTTGGTGTACTTGAGCTGACCAAGGGCCTTCTGCCACTCCTGCGACGCTCAAGGGGTCGCATTGTAACACTAGGTAGCCCAGCAGGTGAGTGCCACCCCCCTCAGGAATACAGTAGGAAAGGAGCTGCTGTGGGATGGGGAAGGTTTGGGGAGTTCCCAGCCATGGGTGAGCTGCCTCATCCCCCATTTCATCCCTAGGAGACATGCCATATCCATGCTTAGCAGCCTATGGAACCTCCAAGGCGGCCATAGTGCTACTTATGGATTTATTTGGCTCTGAACTTCTGCCCTGGGGGATCAAGGTCAGCGTCATCCAGCCTGGTTGCTTCAAGACAGGTGAGGGTTAGGGGTGGATCATGCATGGGGCCTGGAACTGAGAAATGAGGTGGTGGGCATGATCTTAAGAGGACAGAAGTCTGAAGAACAGGCACAACTTTGGCTGCAGATGTGGCCAGGTTAAATAGACCGTGGCCTCTGGCTACCCCAGCTCACTGACCTCTAACCTTGCCATGCCTTTACCAGAGTCAGTGACAAACGTAAACATTTGGGAACAACGCAAACAACTGCTGCTGGCCAACCTGCCCCGAGAGCTGCTGCAGGCCTATGGCGAAGATTACATTGAGCACTCACACAGGCAGTTCCTGAATTCACTCAGCAAGGCATTGCCTGACCTCAGCCCAGTTACAGAGGCCATCACTGACGCGCTGCTGGCAGCTCAGCCACGCCGCCGTTATTACCCAGGCCGTGGTGTGGGGCTCATGTATTTCATCCACTACTACCTGCCAGAGAGCCTGCGGCGCCGCTTTCTACAGACCTTCTTCATCAGTCCCTGTCTGCCCCAAGCACTAAGGCCTGGCCAGCCTGGCCTTACTTTTTCCCAGGATGCTGGTGAAGGGACCCAAACCTAAACTTTTCCCAGTGGTGGCTTGGTGAGCCATGTGCACACATGACCTAGCTGCTTCAGCACAGGAACTCCATGAACCCTCAGCTCTCCCCTGGCCTTCCTGAGCTCCCCAAGTCTACTCTACAGCCTCACCTAACTTTGGCCTCCCACTTCCAATGCCCAGTCTAGGCCCAAGAGGCTGAGGATTTCCAGGGATCCTCTGTGTTTCTACTGCTTCATGAGCCCACACAGACCCTCTAGAGCACAACACTCCAGAATCCATCTGGAGGGGAGTTTTGTGCATGATTTAACTGCAGTCTTTGTTAGGACCCTGTGGACAGTGTCTGTAAACTTAAGGTGGATTGGGGACCCCTTCAGGATTGTTTCTCAGCACCACTTCCTCAGTGCTACAATTCCAGGGTAATCTCCACTTTCTCTTGACTGGCTCAAGACTTAGGACTCCAACCTCCCACTTCCAACCCACAGGGAAGCTGCATACCTTACTTACCTGATGGCTACTTTTTAAAATAAAGATAAATTTTTATTTCTCTTAGAATGCAGGAGGTGCAGTGTTTGGAGGGGGTGACTGCCTGGTTACCTGGGTGATGGGAGTGGCTGTATGGCAGAGATGGAGAATGTAAGAGGCTCAACATCCTTACCAGGGTTTTGGGCACTGGCCTGACTGGGCTCCGCTGGCATACTCTGGCTCACATACTCTCTCCTCCATTTACCCCAGGCAAATCATTTATGCCTATGTCTGGATTTCCTTATAATGAAATGAGGATATGATCCTCTCTGTGATCTCGTAATCACAGGAAGTTATAGGGTTCAGTGAGACAAGGAAGTCTTAGAGGCCCTGGAACCCAGTTCTGCAGGCCTGACTCTGCATTTGAGCTCCCACAGAAAAATAGGTTATCCTCCAGGTAATCCCCTCACTCTGAAAAATCCAGGATGCTGAATTCACAGGGGTGAATTTAGCAAGGGTGTGGCCATGAGGGAAGCTGGGCACCTGGGAGAGTTATTAGAACCCAAATGAAGCAACAGACAACGGATTTAGACAGAGTAGTTTTATTGTCTCAGGTCCAGAGCAGAGGGACAACTACTTTCCCATGCCCCAAGGATACACATACTCTACCCTTCCCACGGCCAACGCTCTGAGAAAGGAGGCTTCTTACTGCCTCCAGATTACTCAGGTTGGAGGGGGACATGAAAGTGGCCACATGTTTCTCAGACATGTCAGTGGCTGTAAACATAGGGCTGATAGGACATCATTGCTCTGGGGGGGGAGGGAGTTGGTCCATTCTTGATCAGGGGAAAAAATGCCCAGCTCTTTTCAGACCTAACAGTAAGGGTAGGGCAAGGAAGTATCAGGGAAAGCTGCACAGCCCCTAGGACAATGTGCTACCCACCCCCAGGACAGGCAGGTGAGCCATAGGCTTCATCACAGCACACACAAACATACACAGGACACTTGGAAGCTTTGAGTCAAGACGCTAGAAGATGGGGATATAGTTGTCAATCTTCGCACGGTGGCGCTGAGCAATGCACTCAGCAATCCACACAATATTTCGACACTCCTGCTCCTTGAGCTTCACAAAGGCATAGAAGACTCCAAAGTGGAACTGGTTCAGGAAGGCCAACTTGTTCAGTTTCACCTGTAAACAAGTATGGTGCATAGGCGGGTGAATTCAGAGTCAAGCCGTAGCCACCAACTCTTCCTGAAGCTGGGCAAGCTATGTGCTCACCTCATGCTCAAAGAATCGGTCCTCCAGGGTCTTGTCTCCAGGATTGCTGCCTGCACCCTCAAAAAGCAGCTTGTATTCCTGGCCGGGAACAGAAACATGAGTACAAATAGGCTGCCAGATGCTTAGGGGCAAGGAACAAACAATCCACTATGGTCACTGACCATTCTGCCAGCCAGGAAACTCACCGGGTAGTAATCGGCCACATTCTTGACCTGCTCATAGTCATCAGCCCGAGCCAGCTGAGCCAGGCCCTCAGGGTAGAGGCGTCCACAGTGTGGGAAGAGCTTGGCACGGTCCTCCTTAGACAGTTCTGTGCCGAAAGAGTTGATGGTGATGATGAAGGCGCGGCGGTCTGCTTCAAACTGTAGGGCAGTGCAGAGACAAGCAGAGAGGGAAGAAAAGGAAAGCTGACCCAGTTGGCAGAGCTTCCACCAGGCCAGGTCTAGCAGGGACCAGCAGGCAGAAGTGTGGATGGACAGATACTCACCTCCAGGATGGGGCACATGGCATCAGCTGTGGTCCCTCCCAGTAAGGTGCAGAACTTATAGAAGGACTCCAGGTAAGCCTGTGCAGAGCATGGAGCTTGCTTAGTGTGAGCAGAGAGACTCTCCATGACTTGTTAGCCTCCCACTCACAGCTTCCTCCTCACCCCCAGCCCCTTTCATGGTCGGGACTGGCCAACGCAATTTTATGGTAAAGCACCTAAAACATCACCAACAGCTAATCAGCCAAGCAGCCGTAGCCTGTTGCCTGCCAACTGGGAGTGACAGAACAGCTGGCAGCCTACTTCAGGGTACATATTCCCAATCACCTCTTCTCACAGAGGTCTTACTCAGAGGGATTTCTGTCTCCTTCTCCCCTAAATCTCCCTAAAACTGTTTCTCAGCTTCAGAATAGCTGATGTCTATAGGACAGTAAGGGAAGATTACTCCTGAGAATTCACAGAGATGACCTGGAACAAATGTCCAATGACTGTCACTGCATCCTACTTAGAAAATACCTCCTGCCACCCCACAGGCTGCCCCTAGGTATCACAGAGCAGGAACCAAATTGTCAGGCCAGTTTGTGATGAAGGATGGTTATTGCCTATGCAGATGTCAGCCTCACAGAGCAATGGCTGGTACACAGGCTACTAGTGAAAATATGTACTTCCTGCCCAGGTAAACTGAATCTGTTGGGCACAAGGACAGGACAGATCAGTCCATACTTCAGGTCCTTCCTCCCACTCACAAAGCCAACTTGATTTCTTTCCCCAAACCCATCCATCATGATCCTTCAGGCCTCACTCAGACTCCCAGGATCTGTCTTGTGGTTTGATTCTAGAAACTCTGGTTCCATAGACAGAGTCTATCCTTCTGAGTTAGAAGAAGGGCCTGAGAAGCATGAAAAGCTTTCCACACTGAATTCTGCTTTCCAGACTGACTTAGATGCATAGGTTCTGCTATTCCACAGCAAGAGAAAAGACCCAGGATTCTAAGAGCCCAAGTCTAGGCCAGCTAGCAACATTAAACAAGCTGAGCCTCAGAGTAGAGATTGAGAGTGGCTACAGGTAACAAAAGACTAGGACAGGTCAGGAATAATCAGCGTAGAGGACAGAATAGGCCCTAGCATAAAGGAATGCCAGCAATTAGAGGTCCTGGGGTCAGAGACAGATGCCATCTCCATTGCCACAATTTAGAGGTGCTTCTCAGTCCCTTCAGGCAGGGTGTCTTCTGAGAGATTCCTCTTCTCAGTCCCCTCAGTCCCTTGAGGCTACAAAAGCTAGCAGTACTGAAATCCCAAGATGTACCTTTGGGGCCTGAAGTCCCTACCTATGGGACAGGGTGATAGTTACAAGTCAAGTTTTGGGACTCTATACTCTGATATCTATCCACATGCTCCCTAGAAAGGTGACCTCTATGACTAGGAAGGCAGACAGAATAGGCCCTTCTAGTGGTTAGTACAGCTAAATAAACTGACAAGGCCCAGGTACCAAGGTTCCTTCCCCACCTCCACCCTGTCCCCTAGAGTCTTCTAGCCCATGGTTACTGCACCAGCAACTCACAGTTCCCACCTGTCAGGGTCCACCTAATCTTCCATCTATGGCCATTGGGCTGGGACATTGCCTACCAAGCAGGCAGTTCTGGCACAGGGCCTGCAGTGTTGGGTCAGTGTTTATGAGCAGGTGCCTGGGTAGCCCTTGCCAGCGACTCCAGTTAAAACCAGTTAGACCCAGTGAGGGTGTGGGTGAGGCTGGGGGGATAGCCGCACCCCTTACCCTGTCTCAGGGCAAGGAATGTGGCAAGAGGCCAGCTGGGTGGGTGGAAGCACAGAGGAGAGACAGAGAGAGACAGAGAGTGAGAGACAGAGACAGAGAAATAGAAATAGACAGACAGAGAGACAGGCAGAGACATAAATAGAGAAAGATACACAGAGACAGGAGACAGAGACAGACAGACAGACAGACAGACAGACAGACAGACAGACAGACAGACGGACGGACAGACGCATGCCCTCACACATTTTCTGTCTGTCTCAATTTCTCCCTCCCCTTACTAGGCTGGCTTGCCTCCATGTTAGCAGGGTGGGTGAGAGTCTTTGCTTTTGCAAACAAGATGAGCCAGGTGTGATCCCTTGTGCTGCCACTCCCCAGTATCCAGGAGGGTCATGAGCTGTGTGGCTTTAGACAACCTTTCCACTTCTCTGAGCCTTTTATTTGATTTTACAAATGAAGACAATTGTGCCTAAAGATGTCAGAGAAGTCTGGAGAATGAAAGTGGTGGGTAGCCCCCTGTCTCTCCTTTGCCTTCCACACTGAGGCCACTGGAGGCTATCTGAGCATGCTCCACTCTGCTGGAAACCTTTGTTCCTGATCCTGCCTATAGGATAAAAAGTCCAACTTGTGGGCTGCCATTCAAGTCCCAAGATGATCTGACTCTACGGCCACCTCTTCCTCCAAAGCACTCTACTATTGTCTGGATGGAATCTGTACTTCCACTGCAAACCACTTGCCTCCTGGCCCCTGTTCCATGCCTTCCTTCTGCATGTGCCTAACCATCACAACCTCAGGCAGGCCCACTGCATACCACCTACCACCATAATCTCACTGCACACTGGTCAGGCCTCCAGAGGGTCCAGGCTCAAGCTGAGCTGAAAGTTAGCCAGCTAGCTCCGACAGGGGAGGAGAGTACCCTTCACTGTGGAGACTGGATAGACAGATGTTCTTGAGGTTAGGTCAGCAGGTCTCCTGGTCAGGTCAACAGGTCCCTTGGTCAGCAGGTTCCTTGCCCAGTGTCCCTATTTAAGGCCTACCCACTAAAAGAACCCTGTCCCAGAATATGGCCCACAATAGCTTAGTACCTCAGCCAAAATCCAGCCTATGCTCAAACACTGAACTTGTCCTTGACTCTTAAATCTCTTTGGACTAGGGCAGTGTTAACCCAGGAATCCCAAGCATGCCCTCTGTGCCCAGGGATCAGCCAGTCTATCCCACAGCCCAGCATAAAGCAGAAGTTGAACAGGGATGACAGTGAGATGTGGTTTTACTCTGAACTTGGGAACCTGTAAAGGTCATAAAGACCTGGCTATGCCTGACTGGATTCCTCCCACCATTAACTGAACAAACTTCTGCCTCTACTCAAATGCCTATCCTGACTGGCAACAGCCCAGGTCAGGTAGGTTCAACGGCTATGGCCTGGGTGGTGGCTTGTGACCCTTCTGGATGCTGGGGGAGTGGCTGTCTAGGAGCCAGCTCTGACAGCCCAGCTGGTAGAGTGCCAGCCACTCCTGCTGATCTTATCTGAGCCTGCCACAGGCACCATAGGATGGAGAACCTGTTCCAGGCAACCTTGCACCCATCATAGGAGCCAGAGAAAGAGTGGATAAACCCCTAGGACAAAAGCCTGCTAAAGCTGTCTCAGCATCCCACTCAATCCCTTATTACCTCCCACCAATAGGCCAATCCCCCACTGCTCATGCAGGGCTCTACCTTGTAGAGTGTGTTGCGGATGATCTCAATGTTCATCTCATCAAGGTCCTGTTCTGAGATGCAGTCCTGGAAAAACGCCGCTGGGGAGGAAAGACATGTGAGGGGTGTGCAAGTGGCCTAGCCAAGAACGCTGCAGACACTCAACCATCCTCCAGGGCACCAAGGGCTACTGCTACAGGCTCATTAGGCTAGGAATCAGGGGACCCCCAACCAGCCTGAGAACTATCTGCCTTGGATGTAGCAGAATACTCTGGGCCATGCACACTGACCTGAGTTTTTCCTGCCTCCTTGCTCTAAAATTGATTTATAAAGGAGGCGGCCAGCCATAACATGATCTAATCGCCACTGGGGCCAACCCAAGTTCAGGCCATGCCAAAGACAGGCTTGCATAAGAGCCCATGAGATTCTTTTTTCTCCAGGGGCAGCTGTGGAACTGAGGCCTAATGCCCACAATTAGAAAACTACCCTTCTCCTCCTTAGGACAAGAAATGAATGTGGCATCAGGGTGAGCAAGAGCCAGTGATCCAGGGGGCCACTGTGGGGCTGGAAGGAGAGGCCAGAGCATGAGAAAGCACCCCCATTCCCCATAGAGAGCCTGCAGACTCAGTGGTCTGTCAGACGGAGAAAATACAGAAGCCACAAATCGCCCAGAGCTCGTTCAGAGTCACTGGCACAGGCAGACAGACTAAGTCAACAGCTACAGCTTGGACTTCTCTGCTTACAGCCCTGAGTTCAACTCTGGTGGCTTCCTAGAGTGATATCCTGGGGCTCAAATTTTTGTCTATGAGCTTACAAGCTGGTTAGAGACCTCATACCTCCTCTACAGCCTCCCAGGCAGGCAGAAGCCAGCACTGCCTGGGTGGAGCCCTACTGGAAGCTCCTGACTCCCCTCCGTTCCTTGGCCTCTAACATGAACCCTACATCCTGCAGGACACTGTCTGACCTGGCCCCAGACACCTACTTGGTGGAAGCAAGTGAAGCTGTTTGCTTCCCTCCTCTGCTTCATGGGCAGCCAGCCACTCTGGCCCTGCTCGGGGCAGTGTCAGAGCTCTCAAGATGCCCAGGGACCAAAGCCCTTCTCATTCTCCTCTCTCCATGAGTTCAGTTTTCTTATTTGCATCTTGAGAAACCAGACTACTTCCAAAGTTACAAAGTTCAAGTCAAACCCAGGGGCTTCTGGCCCAACAAAAACAACAGGAATGGGCAGGAGTGAGGAGGAGAGAATGAAGGGGGAGTTGAGGGAAGGACAAAGGTCAACAGAAGTGGGCAGGTCTCATTTTCTGGCTCCAGGCTGCCCCACTGTTGGCAGTCCACAAATCCTACATTGAGGAGCTGACTCTAAGATACCATCTAGCTCCTCTTCTGCTATGGCAGCTCACCCAGGGGCGTGTCCACCAGAATGGCATTGTAGAGCTCAGCAGGTGTCTGTGCGATGTTCACAGCCTCCATCTGTTCAAAGCTGCCTAGTGGGTGGCACTTGGGTACAAGTTCAGCAATGGAGCGCTGGTGCAGCGTGCCCGTGATGAGCAGGATCACATTGTCAATCATGTAGCTGTAACTGTAGAGTAGGACAACAATAGGACAGCCCAATGGAGTAGGGGCTTAGAAGGCCCACAAACCCCACCTGTATGCTCACTCAATGGGTGCTGCAGGTTGGCACTAATAGCTCTGCCATTGGGTGGCTCCCTCCTCAAATTGCTCCAAATTCAAGGGTCCACCTCTGCTCCCAGCACCAGAAACACAAAAGATATGGCTTCTCGCAATGAGGGTGTAGGACACAGGTAATGAATAACACCCCCCCCCCCGTATGAATGATGTTCTAAGGAGACAGGTGTGGTCAGGAGCCTGAGAAGTAAAAGGAGATGGAAGTGTGCTCTGGGAAGCTGGGGCAGTATGTGTCAAGGCCTGGAGGCATCCGCTGAATGAAGCCACATTTGAGGAACTGAACATGCTCAGGAGTAGCAGAGGGAAAAGGTGCAGCCCCTGGCAGGGCACTGTTGCTGGCAGGGGGGCACCTGGGGGCTGGGCTTAGTCTAGGTTAGGCTCAAGCAAGGATCTATTGGCACCATGTAAGCAGGGAGTTAGGTGGACTGCCTCCTTGGAGGAAAGAGAGGAAAGGATGGGGGAAGAGTGGGGAATAGCTTCTCTAAGAAATACTAGGGAGGAGCTGGTGGAGACATGAGGTTAGAATGAAATCCTGGGTCAGGCAGACCTTTGCAACTCTAA
Organism: Myocastor coypus; assembly: GCA_004027025.1. Classification (NCBI taxonomy): domain Eukaryota; kingdom Metazoa; phylum Chordata; class Mammalia; order Rodentia; family Myocastoridae; genus Myocastor; species Myocastor coypus. Next base: position 3,127 of record PVJA010051253.1, on the reverse strand, counting down.
AAAGAGAAAAGCATTCTCCTTCCCAGGGGCTGAGACCAGAGGGACCTGGATGAATCTCAGGGATCTGACAGGTTGGGCTCCCCTAGACTATGCCCTCCAAGAAGTCAACTCTGGAGAATTAATGGGCAGCAAAGAGGACCTGGCACAGGGGAGAGTGGAGCTGCCTGGTTCAAATTGTTAAAGGGCAAAAGTCTGACTCCAACCAAAAGGCATGGGCCCAAAGGGGCTGGAGCAGAGAGTTCTGTGCCGTTACTTATGGGCTGGGATGAGGTAGATGAGACTGAAAGAGAGGGCACCAGATATAGGCTGTAGTAGCCACAATTATCTTTCAGCTTGTAACCAGGGATGAACTAAGGGCACAAGACAGCTGTATGAGGCCTCAGGGGAATGTCCTCAAAGGCCAGGCTGGGGTCGTGGAAGGGTGAGAGCTAAAGTAGAGGCTGCTGCTGAGTTGAGCCCTGAGCACAGGTCTCATCCAGGTTTCTGGGTGAGAGAGAGCTAGACTCTTCCCTGTGAAACAATCATGAGCACCCAGTGCAGAGAGAAAGTGTGAGGGAAAGCCCTCATAGGAGGCAGTCTCCAGTACCAAGGGAACAAGGGAAGGGAGAAGGGAGAAGGGAGGGAGAGGTGGTAGCCCAGTCTGGCTATTTGGGGTACCCCCACTGGGGCTTCTACCAAAGCAGCAAGAGGAGGCTTCAGCTCCTGTCCTGGCTTGAACCCTACTCACCCTGCTTTCTGTTCACTCCCTCAGCTCCCACCCAGCCTAGAGCCCTGCTATGACCTCTGCTCTCCTGGGCCCAGGGCCAGGCAGCTGCCCTCTCTCCATTCTGTCTGGCTGGGTCAGCTACGGGATGTGCACTGAGAAGAGACACCCTCCACCGCAGACTCAGGCCCTCAGGCAAAGCCCATTTGCAGCTGCAAGCCAAGAAGCCCATATGGCCAGCCTCACTTCCCTTATCCCTTGGAGCTGGAAGGATACAAAGACTGCAGAGAGCCCACCGGAACTTTGTGTAACTGGCATCCAGGTCGTGTCTGCACCTTCTCTGGCTGGCACAGCCTCCTGCCCTTGGCACCTCCTACATCTCATGTACCCAGGGTGCATCCACTCCCCTTCAACACCGTACCTGCACCCATCTAGTCCCACTGCAGCCATCATACCTCCTGGGATAGCCACAAAGACCTGCACCTGAGCCAAAGGATATTCTTTTATGTTCTCACATCCTTTAGACAGGGAGAAAGACAATGGCACATCCCTTGCACTCACATTATCTGAGTGATCCCATAACAACTAGTCTCACTGTGAAGACAGAAAGGCCCAGACGGGGCAAGAACCCGGCCTTGTCCCAACGGAAGGCAGAGGAGCTTTGTTCCCACAGCTACTGTCCACATATCCCCTCCCATGTCCAAGGCTCCATGCCCTGGCTCTACACTCCCCACTGGCCTTGTTTTCTCAGAAGAGCTCTACAAGCTGGTCTCTCCTCTGTCTAAATTTCCCCACTCTAGCCGGGCGTGGTGGCTCACGCCTGTAATCCCAGCACTTGGGAGGCTGAGGCAGGAGGATCGCTGCGAGTTCGAGACCAGCCTGGGCTACAAAAGTGAGCTCAAAGCCAGCCTCAACTGCACAGTGAGACCCTGTCTCAAAAAGCCAAAAAAAAAAAAAAAAAAATTTCCCCACTCCTTGTTTCTACAACTCAGTGTAACTTTCAGTAGAGGGCAAGGCTGGGGTCTGGGCTCAAAGGAAGTGCTGTGGCACTCCTGAGAGTCCTGGCCAGCCTCAGAGAAGAGCCCTGTGGGCAGATGCTGCTGTCTGGCTTCACTGCTATCCCTCTAGTGATGTGGAACAGGCCAGCTATGATTCACTTTTTAGTCCTGATAGCACATGTGGAGGCGGGTAGAACACCCCCCTTTCTAGTTCCCCTAAGTATCACTTACCATAAGCCTTAGTAGGGTATAGAAGGAAATGTTAGGCCAAGTAAAGGGCCACTCACAATTATGCCACTCAGCCCCTTCTAAGGCCCCCTTCTATTCAAGCCAGGCCTGACTTGGATGATCCTGTGCCAGGCCCAGAACTTCCCTCCCTCTGGGCCAACTGCACTGTTTCTACAGCAGAGGCCCCTGCTTGTGAAGGCCAGAATCTTCTTTTCTGGGAGATAGAAGGCAGGACAAGCCTGTATGATGTGGCCCAGCCATATACCTTCCTACAACGCTAAGGCTTTCAGCAGATAGGGAAACCCTCCTCCTCCTTGCCTGACTTTAGCAGCTGCCTCCCTGCCCCCAGAGAGCCACTTCACCATTCTTCCCCTCATTTGGCCTCAATAGAAGAGAATGAAGTTCCAGCTGGTCAGCGTCTCCCTCCTGGGGAAGACAGCTGGGGAGTGGATGGCTGACAGCCCACCACGCCACAGAGGCCCCTGTGGGGTGGGGGTGGAGGAGCCTGTGTTCCTCTGCCCATTGGCCCTCCCTTGCCCAGGGCCTCCTAAATGGTATGGGTCCTCAAAAGGCTCAGGGTGGAGTTCAAGAAGCTACTTTCTCAAAGAAGCTGTCAGAGTCCCTAATGAACCCTTCCTCTCCACTGTGCCCTTTGGTGCCACCTATTGGCATGGCAAGACTTCTTAGCCCTGGGGCAGGTCTGGCATTGGCTGTGATGACTGGGTGTAACCCCACCAGCTGTCTACTCACAGTCCCCACTAGGGGCTGTAGCATCTATACATGAGCTGCTGGCATCTATACTCAATTACATCAGGTTCCTAAAGAGCCCTGTCCAGGGTAGAAAGTGAACAGAAAATATCCACCACAACATCAGCATGCCACCTCATTTTTTAAAAAAATTTTTTTAAACTTTATTTATTTATGTTATGGCTGGCTCAGCCTACCTTGGGGGTGGGGCTGACATAGCATGTGGTGCTGGGGATCAAACCATGGTCCCTGCAGTTGCCTAAGCAAGAGCTTTAGACTGCTGAGCTATCTCGCCAGTCCAGCATGGCATCTCTTAAGTCTTGTTTCCTCTCTGTAACTGGTATATGTAAAGTGTGAGCTGGGGGGGGGGTGCACACCTGTAATCCCAGCACTTGGGAGGCTGAGGCAGGAGGATCGGTGTGAGTTTGAGAACAGCCTGGGCTACCAAATT
>PVJA010051252.1:0-12929 GCA_004027025.1 Myocastor coypus | reverse complement strand
AAAAAAAAAATTAAAAAAAAAAAAAAGAATAAAAAAAAAAAAAAACAAAGTTGTGCTTCAGGTTTGGATTTTTCCAGAACATTAGCCCATCAATGTTGTTTTCTGGAACCCCAAACCCTAAACTCAATCCAGGGGCTCTCCCAACACCAATTCACGTTGGAGTTATGTCCTTATGATTTTAGAGGACAAAACATGCCGCCTACTACTACTACTACTACTGCGTTCCCATCTCTCCTTTGAGATGACGTTCTCAGTCACTTCAATACTACACTGAGTGTGGGTGCTGTGAATGAGTGGGGTCCTCCCGGTACTGCAAGAGGCCATTGCCAGCACACATCACAGGACAGTTCCCGCAGATGCTGGTACAACATGCTTGGCTTTAGGAAGCCTACCGCCTGAAAAGGGATCTTTTGTTGTCTTGGAATTGTTTCAGCTACAAAAATCACGCTTAGCAAGTTTCTGAATAGAAGCCTTGCTGAGGCTTCTGAAGCCTGTTTCTTCTGACATACTGTGTGACTACATCAGTTTTCACTGCTGTTCTTTCAACCACTTATTTCAGTAGCCAACTCCCCAAACTAGATTACATATTTCTTTATGACAGAATTCACTACCTATCAGCAGGTGATTAATTAGTTAATTAACTGTGACCAATATTTCCAGCAGATTTAACTGCTCTTGACTTGGCTAAGATAGGAAGGAAACTTAGAGCACCTCGTCTCTATAGGGACATTTTATTCTGTTTGGTGTTCTGAGGCAGGAACTCCCTATATGCTATAGTTCAGGCTGACCTTGAGCTCACTAAAGAGCCCAGGCTGATTTCAAACACAAGGTGATCCTTTTGCTCTGCTGGGGTTATAGATGTGTGCCACCATGCCAGGCACTGTAGGGACTTTCTTTGTGCTCTTAAATATGATACTGCCCATAAGAGTGGAATAGAATGTGTGACTTGCTCTTCTTTCTGTTGCTTGAAGTCTTCAGATGCTGATGGTCTTGGAAGCTTTAGTTCCTTGTTACCTACAAAAGCTAAAGAGGCTGACTTCCCAGGTAGAGACTGTACCTGCTGCCCGGGAGGAGATCGCTGCGATGGCTGCTCTGGCCACCTCCCTGCAGGCCCTTTTGTACAGCGTGGAGGTGCTCACCAGGTAATGCCACTGGCAGAAATATCACAGCCTTGAAACACAGGTATCCACTGAAAAGATGAAGACGGGTATGGTAAAGTTCCCAATCTCTAAAAGCCTATTTTTATTTATAGATTCCTGCCTCTATAGACACACCTACTCAAGCCCTTGATGTCCTAACTTCAGGCAGTCCCCAAGTTAACAGTCCCCGAATGGACAGTACTAAGTGTTCCAAATAGTGATAGTTGTGGTAACAGCAATATCCCTAATATGATCATTAAACACAATTGCAGATTGCTGAGAGGGGTGGTAGTTTGGTAAACAAGTCATTTGTATAAGGGCCAAGTTAGGGAAAATAAGAATGTGAGCCACCTTTTTTAGTAATTTGTGATTTTATGAGATGTTAAATTTCTGCACATCCAACTAAATTTTTTATTATTTTATTTTCTTGATGTTACAGCTTTGTACTACAACTGTAGAAACTAAGTAACAAATGTAGACTGCAGGCTGTTATTCTAATAGCAGGATTAACATAGCTTTTGTGAACTAGGACAAAATAATGCCGAGAGGATTAAGTGATTTGGGAATGAAAGGATAAATTGGCACAGGAGTTTAGCCCTAAACATAGTTGGAGAAGTTAGTTCCATCATTCTATTCTTGATGGAGAATACAAAGAGCTGACTGAGAGGCCGTGCGGTAAGAATAAAGCAAGCAGAGTCTCTGTGTGGTATGGAAGACGGAGAATGAGCAGGGAGGCACAATGCAGGGCCGTGGGCGGGCCATTGGCTTCCCTCCCCCATCCCGTCTAATGTAGCTGGAAGGCCAGCGCCCACCAGGTGGGGGTGGAGAGGCCCTCTTCCTGGGCTCCTTTCCTTGCTCCTTCACTGCACGCTGCTATCCACGTGATCAGTCTAAAGTATCATATTCTTAGCCCAAAATTCTTTTTATTATTTTCCTCCCTCTTTCCCCACAAAAGACACCAACTTTCCCACTTTGCGGTGTCAGAGAGCTGCTCCGAGTCCTGTGGCCCACAGATGACCTTGTGAGCATGTAGCAGCCAAGGAGAGCGAGTAGGATTGTTGCTTATGAGCTTCAGTATATGCTGCATTCCCCATTATGCGCCACATGCCTACCTAAGCAAGCAGATACAGCCCAAAGCCCTCGGGCGGATGAAGACCTTCAAACATTCATATGCATCTAAGATGAGTAAATGGGGAAGCGCTAGAACAAGAGGCCACAGCAAATTGCTTCTTCCAATGAAAAATAGCCCCCATGCTTTGCAGATAGTTTCATTAAAGTCCTGGGAGGGCAACATCCTGAGGTTAAGCAGATGGTTTACACTCTGCATGCTTCCCTTTGTACCCTTCTGCTAGCCCCTTCCTACAACTACAGGAAGGGAGTCTATTTTTCACAAATATTGCTTTAGTTATTTCTCTTTATATTACATAGTGTTAGCTCTTCCCTCTTTCCTGTCAACTTTCAGAAGGATGTCAATTAATTTTTCCAAAATTGATTTACCCAAAAATGCCATGAAGAAATGTGTAGAAAGCTCTGGTATTTGAAATTCTGTGGCTCTACATATTCCAGTGCATTTAATATTCTTTTTGTAGAGTAAAAGACTCTTTGGTTGGTAATTCATAATTGAAACAAAACAGGGCTGGGGAGATAGGACAGCAGTCTAAGCACTGGCCATGCAAGCACAAGGACCTGGGTTCAAGCTCCAGTACTGCAAGTCATGCTGGTCCTATCCACCAAAACCAGGCATGGGTGGTATAAGTCAGTAATCCTAGCACTGGGGAGGCTGAGACAGGAGGATCGCTATGAGTTTGAGCTGCATAGTAAGAGTCGTAGCAAATAAATAAATAAATAAATTTTATGTAAAATAAAATAAAAATTTTAAAAACCTCACTGTTTTTAAAAAGGAGATAACAATCCCCATTCACTTCCGTATTCCTAATTTCTTTATCTCATAAAAAGAGAAATTCAGAAGTTCTGTACATATTATAGAAACAAATCATATGTGTTATTTGTCAACTGCTTTCTAACACATAAGCATGAGCTTTGAGACTCAAAACATAGCCCATTTACCATCTCGGAGTTCTGTAGGCCAGAGGTCCAAATGGGGCGCTGGGCTCTGTGCTCATGTTTCACAAGGTAGAAACCAAAGCACTGGTCATTCAGAGCTCTCACTCTACGTACTGTACCAGGCAGCAGTCTCATTCCAAGCTCATTTAGGCTTTTGGACAAATTCAGCCCCACACAGCTCTGGCCCAAAGGCCCATTTCCTTATGGGCCCTCAGAGGTGTCACCTCTGCACGTAGAAGGCCGTCAGTTCCTCGCACACAGCTCGCCTGTCCTGCCAGCCAGCAGTAGCACCCGGAATCCTTCTCATCCTTAAGATCTCCCTCCCCGCCAGAGGAGCACTGTTGTCACAGGTGGCTGGGAGCAGACTAAGGCTGTCCAAGTCACCTCCCTTAGCCATGATTTGCTTGAAGTGTGACATAATCAGTGGAGTAAGACCAGGCAGCCAGAGTCTTAGAACCCATCATTAAAGTTTGCTCACCACATGGAGGCAGACAAGTCCATGGGACTATTGGAAGTTTGCTTGCTGACATCTGCAGAACTGAAGAATGGACTCAGAGGGGCCCGGCAGGATGGCCCAGTGGTCTAAAGCACCTGCTTAGGAAAGCGTGGGTGGCTGCAGAGACTGTGGTTCAATCCCCGGCACCACATGCTGCACCAGCCCTGCCCTGAGGGCAGGCTGAGTCGGCCATAAAAATAAATAAACAAACAAACAAAAGTTCTGAAACAAGAAATAAAAAAGAATGGTTCAGAACTCACCATCAGTAGTCATCGGAACTTGATCAGGTATCTTATTTGAAGACTCCTATTTGTCATTCAGAGCCAGGAAGTACAAGAATTTAAATAATGGCACGAGCCGGGCGTGGTGGCTCACGCCTGTAATCCCAGCACTCGGGAGGCTGAGGCAGGAGGATTGGTGCGAGTTCGAGACCAGCCTGAGCTACAAAAGTGACCTCAGGACCAGCCTCAACTGCATAGCAAGACTCTGTCTCAAAAAGGAAAAAAATAAATAAATAAATAAAAAATAAATAAATAATGGCACGTTTACATGCCTATGGGAATTAGCATGGCCTATACAGTGGCTGTCTAAGCAGAGGGAAAATATGTAGTAAGAAAGCGCAACACTAGGTAGTCTGTCCTTTGAAGACTCTAAACCTAAAATAAAAGGTACGTGAAGTTCAATAATTCAAATATTTCATAGCACATCTGTTTTTTGGGTTTTTTTGTTTTGTTTTGTTTCTTTGTTTCATTTTGATTTGATTTTAAGACAGGGTCTTGCTGTTTAGTTTAAGCTGGCCATGAGCTCATTATGTAGCCCACGCTGGGTTTGAACTTGTGCTCATCCTCCTGCCTCAGCCTTTGAATTACGGGCACGCACTACCACGTCCAGCTTGTCATCGCTGTTTTGTTCTGGCAATTACTGTTGCAGACCCATGACAGCCCCACAGATGAGCAGGTGTGATCAAGGGCACAAGGGGACCACCACCGCCAATCACACCATGTCGTCTGGTGTGAACACCAGGTAACTCACCACCCCCCTTTTTTCCCTGCACTCTCTCAGTTTCATACAACCTGAATTTCAGTGGTTGGGAATGAAAGGAATCCTGAAAATAGTCAATGTGGAGTGTGAAATATTCCAGCGAAAAGAAACACAGGCGAGTTTAGAGTTATGAGAAAGTCAAGGGTTTAAAAGAAAAATTGTTGGAGGCCAGTGAGATAGCTCAGCAGTCTAAAGCACCTGCTTAGGCAAGCTTAGGCAAACGCAGGGACTACGGTTCCATCCCTGGCACCACATGCTGCACCAGCCCCACCCCCAAGGCAGGTGGAGCCAGCCATAACATAAATATATAAAGAATAAAGAAAAGAAAAGAGAAGAAAGTTTAAAAGGTTAAAGAAAAGAAAAGAAAAATTGTTAAAGAGAAATCCAAACCACAGTTCAGAATGGGTATTTCTGTTGTTTGCACTGCTGTGCTAGGTGGATTCTGAACAGTTCTAGGAAAGCCAAGTGGCATAATAATGATAATAATAATAATGGATTCTCACCTCTGGAGTTGATTTTCTGCAGCCATTTTAACCAAACCTTGGCTTTGATCTGCAGATGATGCTTTGACGATTGCATACTTGGTCTCCTTCCCTCTTTTTGGTGCAACTCCGACACCGACTGTGCTAATTAATGCTGTACCCACTTCCTTCTGTCTGTGTGAACATCTAAATATTCCAGGACACACAAAAAATTACCTTCCTGCTCTAAGAAAGATTTAAGATAGCGCAAACCCACAGTCGGCTTAAGAGACAGTTCTCTGCCTAGTAAGGAGTAGTTAGCAAGGAGCTCGTAGGAAAAGCCAAACAGCTTTCTGCTCCCTTAGAAGCACATTTTAAGCATGTATCATTTTTTAGTAAACTCCTCTGCTTCTCATACACAGTAGTATTAAAAATAGGCAAAAATAAATTCAAACCTAATCATAAATTACTTTACATTATCATTGACTCTTGCATTAACTTCTTACATTAGGAGAAGATACTACTATTTAAGTGATAGGGAGATTTCTCTGCATGTACGGAGTTCAGTTCAAGGACTCAGCAAGTGCAGAAGCTTCTCATGCTAAGGACCAGTTAATCACGAGGCAGTAGGTCTTCAGCACTGAAGAAAAAAGCCTTAGTTCTTCCACTGACCTCCTGAACCAAAGAATATAGTGTTAAAACAATGCCTTAGAATTCAAATTTTTCAGAAATCTCTCTCCTTTGGAGAGAGCTTATTTTGTGAGTTTTATGTATTTTTCTTCATTGAAAGTGGGTGGCACTGAGACGACCTTCACTCCAATTATAATTGCTTTGTTATGTGATACCAAGTGAAAGATAAAGATGTCATATTTTAGGGCTAATATGTGTATGCTGATGAGTAGCAAAACACGTCATCAAGGGTTTTTTTTTTTTTTTAATAAAAAATATATAAGAAGCTTCAGCAGAGGGATACTGTAGCTCTCAGATTTACAGACTGTTTTTTTTTCCAACTGTAGGTACCAGGAGCCAGGAGCCAAACTGCACTTCATCAGGTACAGAAAGTTCTGCACAAATTCCACTGCAGTTCTGATTTGGGGTCTGGCTAGAGTTCCATTGGGTATATTCAGTGCAACTGAATAGCGAGCCATTGCAATTTGGAATGATATTCTTTTCTACTGATAAACTTGGACCTTCAGATGAGGTTTACCTGGCCCCAGCCTACTGCCTCCTTAACTGGGTAGCAATCTTATGATTGTCTTCACATTCCTCTCATAATTGAAATGTGCCCACCAGGCTGCTGAGATAGCTCAGCCGGCTAAGTGCCTGCTTTGGTAAGCACGGGGACCGGGGTTCAATCCCTGGTCTTACATGCCACACCAGTCCCACCCCTTGGACGTGATGAGACAGCAACGAGTCTGGGTGTGGTCACACATGCCTGTAATCCCAGTGCTGGAGAGGCTGAAAATAGAAGGATTACTGTGAGTCCAAGCTGCGTAGTGAGACCCTGTAGCAAATACAGAAAATGAAAAAAAAAAAAAAAAAAAAAAAAAAAAAAAAAAAAAAAAAAAAAAAAAAAAAAAAAAAGAAAGAAAGAAAGAAAGAAAGAAAAAAAGAAAGAAAGAGAGAAAGAAAGAAAGAAAGAAAGAAAGAAAGAAAGAAAGAAAGAAAGAAAGAAAGAAAGAAAGAAAGAAAGAAAGAAAGAAATGTGCCCACCTTTTCAGAACCTCAATGATCTTTTCTGTTTTTCCAGGGAAAACCTTCACTTATTGGAGGAAGGGCAAGGACTTCCCAGAGAGGAGCTGGATGAACGTATTGCACGGGAAGAGTTTAGAAGACCAAGGGAATCCCTCTTGAATATTTGCACAGAATTCTATAAGCACTGTGGGCCACGGCTGAAGATCTTGCAAAACCTGGCTGGGGAGCCACGGGTCACCGCCCTGGAGCTGCTAGATGTGAAATCCCACATGAGGTACTGTCCACACTTTCTCTGGGCAGAGTGTGGACACAGCTTGGGCCATGGGTTGGAGTGTGTGTGTTGGGCTGGGGTGTGGGAATTGTTATCTCCAGGATATCTGTTAGGATACTTCACATTGTTTCTTGTGACTTGAATACATCTTGTACAGTACAGAACCGGCTGGTGAGTGTTCACTAAGTCCATCTAAAAGGATCTCCGTGGATTAAGCATTTGCTTAGGGAAGTGCAGGGGCCAGGGTTCAGTTCCTGATCCTGCCTACCATGCAGGTTCCACTCTGAGCCAGCGATGGAGTCTGGGTATGGTGGCACACACCTGTAATCCCAGCACTTGGGAAGTATAAGCAGGAGGATCACTATGAGTCAGTAGTGAGACGCTGTACAAAAAAAAAAAAAAGAAAGAAAGAAGGAAAGAGAGAGAGAGAGAGAGAAAGGAAGGAAGGAAGAAAGAAAGAAAGAAAGAAAGAAAGAAAGAAAGAAAGAAAGAAAGAAAGAAAGAAAGAAAGAAAGAGACAAAATGAAAAAATAAAAAGATCTCTGAGTGAACAGAGGACATGTTCTTAAAGCAGGACATCATGTCCATATATTTGCGCCTCAATAAAAGGACAAATGAAAATTCCTATCATCTAAACTCAAGCTAATGTAGTCTTCTTCCAAAAACTCTTATTTGCTCAGATTCCAACTTTTTTTTTTTTTTTTTTACAAAAATCCTAATTATTTTACATGAAAAATCCACTATTATTACTTTCTGCTAAGGACTTGTTCTAGCCTAGAATGAAGGGACTCGTAGTGATCATCCTGTTTTTAGCATCCCCAGGGCTGGGATTATAGGCCTGCACCACCAAGCCCAGTCTCAATTTCCATCTCAGCATGCCCTGGGGGCAGGGCTGGCACAGCACACTGGGGACTGAACTGTGGTCCCTATGTCTACTCAAACAGGCACTTTCATCTGCTGAGCTATCTGGCCAGCCCAAGTAGTTTTAATTCTTAGCCATAACTTTTAGCGTGGGCCTGAAATCCCTTTTATAACTACAATGCATGATATAGCCTTCACCTATTGAAAGAAATGTCCCAGTAAAATTCCCAGACTGCATCAGGCCTGTCATTATTTTCATGTTTCTACCTACCACTGGTCCTCCATCGAGAAGCCCCCAGATTGGCTGTCTGTACATTGATACTTCCCCACTTATAGAATGCCCTGTTACTGTTGCTCATTTACAAAGTTTTTTTTTATTTTTAATCATTCAGATTTGTAGCAGATTACAAAAGGTCATTTTAAAAAGTCCTTGAAAGAAAAATTTCATAGAGAGTAAAGCCTTTACTTGGAAAATTTGTTGCGAATTAAGAGTACAGTTACATTCTAGTCATTCAGAAATTTTTATATAGCAAAGCATAGCTATTTCCTGGTTATTGACTTTGTCAAGATTGACTTTTTTTAAAGAATTTTTTAAAAATTATTATTTTTTTTTCTTATTTCAGAACTTTTGTTTGTTTGCTTATTTATTTTTCTGGCCAGCTCAGCCCATCCTCAGGGCAGGGCTGATGCAGCATGTGGTGCCCGGGATCGAACCATGGTCCCTGCAACCACTTAAGCTTTCCTAAGCAGGTGCTTTAGACCACTGAGCCATCCTGCCAGGCCCCTAAAGAAAGATTCCTTTTTTATTCTTATTTTTATTTTTTCTTGTTTCAGAACTTTTGTTTGTTTATTTATTTTTATGGCTGGCTCAGCCTGCCCTGAGGGCAGGGCTGGCACAGCATGTGATGCTGGGGATCGAACTGTGGTCCCTGAAGCCACCCAAGCTTTCCTAAGCAGGCGCTTTAGACCACTGAGCCATTCTGCTGGGCCCAAAGATTGACTTTTAAAAGTATAGAGAGAGACAAATGACAGGTAGAAATCTATCTAGCACAGGTGCTTTACCCGCAGGCCTGCTTCATACTTTGCATGCCTGTGGGTACCAGGAGCTTTGCTTCTGCTCATGGATCCACTGTGCCTCCCTGGGGAAGGGCTTATTTCATACTGAGAGGGTCACTCCTGGGCAAAAGGCTCCCGAGAAAGGGCAGGAAAGTGTGTGGCATCAAATCCTGTTGTTAGAGCAACTAAGGTCCTCTCCTCCTCTTCCCAATGATCAAGTTTTGCTAACCTGAGGGATTCTGTGAACATAGAAACATTGTATTCTCAGAGCCAAAAACAGCTGCTGCCAATGGCCATTTTGTGAGAGAACGGGAAATGATTCCTAAAAGCTGAGAGACAGAGAGACAGAGACAGAGACAGAGACAGAGACAGAGACAGAGACAGACATACGGATAGAAATACTGTTATAAAAAGTATCTCTGTTGAGCCAGGGATGTAGCTCAGCGGTGCAGGACCTGCCTGGCAAGAGTAAGAACCCGAGTTCAATTCCTGGTACCAAAAGAGAAAATAAGGGGGGGGGGGGACCAGAAAGCGTCTCTGTCACTCTCAGATTTGGAGGGAGCGGGTAATAGAAGTCAGAGAGGACTACAGCTCCCTCTAGAGGCCAATATTTAGTAAAAGTTAAAGGCACCCAGCTCAGATCTAAGATATGATAGATACTAATGCTAGTAAAAATGACCCAAAAACTATGTTAGACATTGTGGGCATAAAATAAAGTGCTTGTATGCAAAATTATCACAGTCCAACACGAAAGGCAGATAAAAGAAAACAGCAATAACATATTGTAAGTACTACAGTTACATATTTTGTTACATATTTATCACTGTATAAAAGGTTTGAGGTAACTTAGAAAATTATAAGGCACAAAGTGAAAGAACCCCCAAATCAGAAAAATCACACCAATGTGGAAAATAATTACGTCTGTGATAGAAGTATCACAAGAAATAAATACGGGATTATATATTCATAACCCATAATTTTGATTTGAGCTTCTCAATCATCAAAGCAATGAGTAAAAAGTCAGCTACAAAATTGTAGTGTCAATAAAATGAAAGTTAAGATATGGTATTCTGGTGACATAGTATTTCCTAAAAGTAACAAAAGATAAAAATTATCTCCTGGTTGTGTTTGTTAAAGAGAAAGTATGACGTAGCATCGTCAGCAATACCCCTAGAGTGGACAAAGGCCTAGGCCACAGGGCTGGATGCTCCTCCGTAGCAATCTGGTATAAGGAGAAGAGAGCAAGGTGGGAAGGTCACCCACGAGCATCTGGACTAACAGGCGGGCAAAAGCTTTAGCACACGGGGAAGTTCAGACTAAACGCCTTCTATGAAGGCAAGGACATGGAACAAACTTCTGATAAAGACAGGTCTGCGTGGGGCTGGATAGTCTATGGTGATGAGTAGTGACAGATGTAATGCTTTGACTCTGTACCCAGCAAAGTTTATAATTAAAGGATTTTTAATGTACATTAACTGTCTAGACGTGTGTGCCTGTATATGTGTGTGTGTGAATGTGTGTGTCTGTATCAAACTAAATATTTAAAATTTGGGGATTGTGGATAATATTTGAAAACATAAGAGTGGATACCATCGAAAAGAAACATTTCAATGATGTATTGAAACATACACCAATAAAATTATTTTTTGTCATTCTGATTTTTCATATTCAAGGGGTCAAGTGGTCCCCAGAAATAAGGGTGAGACAAGAAGGCTCTGCCTATTTCTCCAGTGTCCACACCTACTTGGGGGACGTTGTGACATTTCCTTCTTGTTGCCTAGTTAGAGCTGATTTAAAAAGAGAAATTGGGGTGATATAAAAGAGATGGGAATATTTGAACAAAAAAATTGGATCAAGCCAAAAAGCTGAGGACTTGTGTTAAAACAATCTATTCTCCTGCATTTGCAGAATGTAGGGGTGATTACCAGGTTTTCCCAAATAGCAAATTCACTTTGTCATATAGACAAAAATTAAAGAAATTCAGGTAATAATCTATAAATGACTCTCAAGTTTAGCTGTATTCTTCTAATGCTTAAAATCACGATTTAATCATTTATGAATATAATCTCTGAAATAAGTGGAAAGAGATAAGTGTCTATAGATACACTCTTTATCTCTCACATAATAAGAAAGAACTATTTTCTGCACAGCACATTACAAGGAATAGATTTTTTAAAAGAATTTATAGGTTGCTAAAAATGATTTCTTTTTTATTTTCTTTTTAAAATGTATTTCATTGTTACATGGTCTTATTATGCAGCATGGACTCATAGTGAGCCTCCTGTTTTCGGCCTCCTCAACCCCAGGATTATAGGTCTACACCACTACCACTGGACTCTGGGACTAGCTCAGCCCACCTTGGGTAGGGACTGGTACAGCATGGGGATTAAATCATGGTCCCTACACTTGCCTACGCAGGTGCTTTAGTCTGCTGAGCTATCTTGCTGGCCTTTGAAAATCATTTCTTCAGAATACCCAAACCCCCCATCTCCAGGCAGTGTGAATGTTCAGCTTGAGGGAAGGATGAGGGAGACAGTAACTTGTGCTCAGGTGTGAGAGGCAGCCATGGAGAAGATGGGCTGGATTTATGTCCCCAGAACGAAGCCCACCAGAAGAAACTAAAAGGAATTTAAGGGTTTCTTTCCACTTCTTGTTTCAGAGACCTGATATGAGAGTGTCTCCACATTGCTGGACAAAGTCGCCTTGTTCAGTCTTAAATTCTTCCATTGCAAAATGAGTCAGTGAGGCAACCATAAAGCATCCAGGCACAGAGAAGGAGTGGCGTCATCACTGTGATTCCTGCAGCAGGGTGCCTGGAGGGCTGTTACCCTGCAGGTCCTCTCAGGCATTTGTCCTGTCTCTCCTGTTCTCGGTCTCTCTCTCTCTCTCTCTCTCTCTCTCTCTCTCTCTCTCTCTCTCTCTCTCTCTCCCTGCCTTCCTCTCCCTCCCTGCCTCCCTCTCCCTCCCTCCCTCTCTCCCTCCTTCTCTCTTTCCCTCTCTCTCTGGTACCGGAGATCAAACTCAGGACTTTGTGTTTGCCAGGGAGGCGCTTATGCTGCTCAGCTATACTGCTATATCCCTGGCCCAACATTTCTCTTTATTAAAATGCTGTACTTAATGTATGAGAAAAGGAGGAGCACATTATTGTCACTGTAACTCTCCTAATGCATTTATGCATCTGTGTAGGGATCACTAGGGGCAGCTAACAAGATAAAAAGAATGGCCCACTGGGGATTGCTGCTGATATGCTAGAAGAGCCAAGGGAGGACAGGCGTGGGAAAGAGTGTCCTACATTCAGGGCTTTGGTGTATAGGCAGGAGGTGATTAGCGCGATGCTGCGTGTGGAAACATTTTTCACTGTGACACACTAAGCTTATTCTTTTAACAATGATCATTTTAGGTTGGCAGAGATTGCACACTCCCTTCTGAAGTTGGCCCCGTATGATACCCAAACGATGGAGAGCCGCGGGCTTCGGCGCTACATCATGGAGATGCTGCCCATTACCGACTGGACAGCCGAGGCTGTGAGGCCAGCCCTTATCCTCATTCTAAAGAGACTGGATAGAATGTTCACCAAAATTCATAAGATGCCTACCTTGAGGTAAGGGGGCCTGCTAGTTAGCCGTTGATATGATAAGCCTCAAAGTTACAAGTTGTCTTTTTTTAACACAGAGGGGAGGGCCGGGAGTGGTGGCTCACGCCTGTAATCCCAGCACTTGAGAGGCTGAGGCAGGAGGATCAGTGTGAGTTTGAGACCAGCCTGGGCTACAAAAGTGAGCTCAAGGCCAGCCTGAACTGCATGATGAGACCCTGTCTCAAAAAAGACCAAAAAAAAAAAAAAAAAA
>PVJA010051251.1:0-12926 GCA_004027025.1 Myocastor coypus | reverse complement strand
TTTGGTTTTCACTTTTTGAATATTTGATTGTATACGTCAACAACATATTCCAAAATAAAAACTGTCAAGAAGTGGCACTTTCAGAATCATCCTTTACCTCTCACACCTCTGGCATCCATTTGGGTCCCTAGGTTTCTGTAGAAGTAACCAATTTATTAATCATGTTAGGCTTCAGTTTGTCCTGCCATTGTTTCTTCTCAAAAATTCAAAGCGATAAGTATATAGATATTTGAAACTTTTTGTTATAAAAATAGTCATATGATTTAAGCACCGCTATGTATTTTGTGTTTTTCACTTTATCATGCATTCTTGAGATTCTGACCATTTATGTAGCTCTTTTTCAGTTTTTCTTATTGCTTCAGGGAATTTTATCTTATAGAGGCAGAGAAGACTAAAGGAAGAAAGTTTCCTTTTTGTATTAAATAAAAGTCGATCTTATTCTGTATACATTCACATGTACATTTTATATAATCTTCATAATAATACTTTCCCATTATGTTATTATTAATATTTATAATTTCAAGATTTGGAAATAAGCTTGAGGAGATTAGGAAACTCGCAGAAAATCCCACAGCTTATAAAAGGATAGAACTGGAACTTGTATCTGGGCCTGAATTAGTTCTAACACTTATGTTCTTTTTTTTGTCTTTTTGAGACAGGGTCTCACTAGGCAGCTCAGGCTAGCCTTGAGCTCATTTTGGTAGCCCAGGCTGGTCTCGAACTCACACTGATCCTTCTGCCTCAGCCTCCCAAGTGCTGGAATTACAGGAGTGCACCACCATGCCCGGCTCACTTATGTCCTTTCTTATATATAACTAGAACCACGGAAACTGGCTGGAAGATGAGGCAAATTTTGTTGGAGAAGACAGAAAACAAGATAATATTTATCAACTTAGTTGGAAAAAAAAAAACATTCTCAAGTTTTGGGGGTTTGCCAGGTAGCTCAGTTGGTTGAAGCACATGATTCGACAAAGTCACTCAAGCACTGGGGACCATGGTTCAATTTGCACCTCCACATGGAGCATGAGACGCACCGTTAAGGCAGCCTGAACCAGTTCCCCCTGCAAAAAAAAAAAAAATTCCTGCTCATCAACTTAGTTGGCAGAGGAGTATTGGTGCTGGGAAGAAGACTGAAAAGTGTGACAAGCATCTCAGAAGGCAGTGTGCCATTGAGGAAGCACTCTACTGAGTGAACTGGACCATTTCACCCACCACTTCTGTCTTTTTTTTTTTTTTTTTAATTATTTATTTATTTTTTCTTGTTTCAGAACTTTTGTTTGTTTATTTATTTTTATGGCTGGCTCAGCCTGCCCTGAGGGCAGGGCTGGCACAGCATGTGGTGCCAGGGATCGAACTGTGGTCCCTACAGCCGCCTGCAGGTGCTTTAGACCACTGAGCCATCCTGCCGGGCCCCACCACTTCTGTCTTAAGTGAGTGTTAGCCTGGGAACTTCCTAGACAGAGATGAACAGGCTGGTACCTGGAATCAGAGAAATTCCTGCTCACCCTGGCAGGTATCCAGGACCAGTTTTCTCCAGGCTTTCTTTCTTTTTTTTTTTTTAAAAAATTTTATTTATTTATTTTCTTATTTCAGAACTCTTGTTTGTTTATTCACTCATTTTCATGGCCAGCTCAGCCCACCCCAAGGGCAGGGCTGGCGAAGCATGTGGTGCCGGGGATCGAACCTTGGTCCCTGAAGCCGCCCAAGCTTTCCCAAGCAGGGGCTTTAGACCACTGAGCCATCCCACCAGGCCCCTCTCCAGGCTTTCTAATCTGGGTTCAGGATTTACTCTCCCAGGTTTAGAGTAGAAGTATATTGCTTTTAGGGGACAGAAGGAGCTACTGTTAGATATTGGTTAGCATTCTGCACAGATTTAACCTTGCTAGAAAACCAGGAGAGCCAACATTCCAGTTAGAGTCTAAAGACTTTCAGCTCTAGAACAAAGAAGAATTGATGCTGCAGATGGTGTTTAGAGGTGATCCGTTGGAGAATCTTCTCTTGCTCAAGGGAGGCTGGTCACTTTACTGTTCTGGCTGTCAACAAATTGAATGAAGCCCGCTCACTTTGTGAAGGATAATCTGCTTTACTCAAAGCCCATAATTTAAATGTTAATCTCATCCAAAATACTCTTACAGAAACACTCAGAATAATGTTTGACCAAACATCTAGACATTCTGGCCTGGTCAAGTTGAAACATGAAATTAACTATTACAGAAATCTTGGTAGCTAAGTGGATTCTATTAGGCAGAATAAAATGAAAGAAAAAAAATCAGTGAGGGGCTGTTATTTTCTAAGTCATAATCCCAGGATATTTGCACTGGAAGAATTTTAGGAATGATATACTTCAGCTGTTTATTTTGTTTTACTTATTTATTTTTTAAACTATTTATTTCTATATTTATTTATTTGATACAGGGTCTTGTTACAAAGTGCGTTCTCATAGTGCTCCTCCTGTCTCAGCCTCCCCAGCTCTGGAATTATAGGTGAATGACATCATGCCCTGTTTCTGTGGCTAGCATGGTGTGCTTGATATGTTTTGAATAAGAAAAATCAAGCTCCAGGGTATATGAATAAATCACTCAAGTTTCCACATGAATTCATCAAATAAATAAATAAATAAATAAATAAATAAATAAATAAATAAATAAATAAATAAATAAATAAATATTGACCAAGCCTTTTTCATATACTGTTAGGCAGTAGGGATTTAGTGGTGACCAAGACATATATTGTCCCTATTCTCATGAGCTTTCCTGGGAAGATACTTAAGTTGAGACAGGAAGATATGTAAGAATTAATTGGGTGAGCTAGGAGCAGGGGTGGATGTGCACAAGGATTCAAATGTTGGCAGGCATTGAGATGAGGAGTTAATTGAGTTTGAAGAGCTGAGAGAAATTCAGAATAAATTGAAAGAGGCAAAGACAAGATTCAAAGGTGCTGTTTATATGCACCTTCCCTAAAGACAGCAATCTTCCCTACCACAAGCTATTTATTTTTCAAGGTGCTTAGCAATCTTTAAGCAATCCGTCATACAGACTGAAGACAGCAGGTATCATTATTGTTATTTAGCAAGGAGGAATTAAGGCCCTGAGTGCTCTAATGCCTTGCCCAAGGCCACTGACAAATTCTGATTAGAGAACTAGAATTAAAAGTCACAAGGGAGGACTTGACTTCTTTGAGACAATCATGGGAAAGGACATTATTTATTCTGAAAATTGAAATAGTCATTTTGGAACCTTCCATGAAACCAGAGTACAAAAATAGGCCTTCTCCCTCATCCCCCAGTGCAACAATAATTTAGCAGTAATTATGATAATTATTGCTAAATGATTTGTGTGCTCATCAGGGCAGGAGTTCCAAGGGCTGGGTTCCCATGTTACCCTCTTGGCTCTTACTCTGTAATTTCCCTAGGGCAATACCATAACCACACTTAAACTGCTCTCTAGCCCTGGGTTCTGCCCTGTTGTGGACCTACCACTCCTGTGCAGTGTTGCTGCGAACACAACTTAATGACCAGATGGAGCCACTACGTTGGGAAATCTTTGCAACTGGTAAGCTTGATTTAGTGTCAAAAGGCGATTTCTGCCTATCTCTGATTTACATTTACCTGTGGTTTCCTTGAATGAATTGAAAACATTTAAGTTCTATCATTCTTTAATTTTTAATGGTGCTATGATTGTCAGTTAATTAAGCTTTAATAAGGCCCACTGACACAATAGAAACCGATGTTTACTGGTAGGTTAGTTTGTTTTCATTATGTCTGTTGAGTCAGAGAAACGAAGAAACAAGGGAAAATGTTTATGTCTTCTAGAAGATGTATGGCCTGGGCTTTGCTCATCCTGGGAAAAGGATCAAAACCACAAGATGTTCCGATGACATTCAAGTGTGTGTACTTCTTGTAGCTGATGTTATATGTCTATGATTACTCTGATTATGTATCAGCTCTCACAAATCATTTGCAAGCAGAGTGGGAACCTCTGCTGTCTCTCATTGCTATTAGTGGGAAAAGGGTGGTTCTTGGAGAAGGCAAAACCTTGACTCCCACCATGAGAGTCTCCTGGCCATGTGATTCACATGTTACATAACCTCTGGCCCTAGTTTCTTTATAGTTAAGTGGGGGCAGCATTTTCTTCATTGCAGTGCTCTTGCAATTAAGTGTAAAGCCCCTGGCACTAATCTAGCTTAACTTGGCAATTTGGCTGACACTTTTTCTGGAAGTTTGGCCCTTAAGTCTCATCCTAAAGTAGCTAAAACATATAAAATTGTGGTGATTTGTTTGTTTATTATAATTATATTTAAACACCATATTTAATTTGTTTTGAGACACAGGAAATCGTAACAGAATATCAAAGCAAGACATATATATCACCATGCTAGCATCCAGTGTCAACGTTTTGAAATTATTTCATCTTTTTTTTATTAAAAGCAAATTGGAGTACAGCAAATGTGCCACAATTAGACAATTGAAGTGAAACATAACTTATTTAATATTTCATTTTAGGCTTGGTCAAATATAAATGAATTCTCATTTATTTTTATCCAAGTCACATTTAGAACTTGATCCATATCTCTTCATTACTTCTATTATCTGCATTTGATATTTATGCCCATAAAACTTTATTTGACTCTAATTTCCTTTTAGAATGTTAGCTGACATTTATAAGATATGATATATATAATTATATATATGATTTTAGGGAAGGGTCTATGGGGTGTTCAGGGTCTCACTACTAGATTAGACTCCCAGTCATCTACCGGTTTACAACCTCCCAAGAGCTGGGATTACAGGCAAGTGCCACCATGCCCTGTCTCATTTACCATCTCAGTGTGCCCCTGGGGTAGGGCTGGCACTGTAGGCACAGGGATAGAACTTCTGCCCCTGTGCCTGCTTGCAGGTGCTTTAATCTGCTGAGCTATTTGGCCTGCCCTTTCCAGTGTATATTTTGTCTTTCAGTTTCACACAACATGGAGACAATGAGATGTTAACTCAGGTGACTCTGATTAATTTTACTTAAGAGTGTTCTCTCAAATTGCATCTATTTCCCTAGAACTGTCTCAAGTTTTTCCTTCTTTATGGCAGAGTAGTGCTTCATGTATAAAGGAACCCATATCTTTATCCATTCCTTGGATGATGGGTGTTTGGTTAATTTCCAAGATTTAGCTATTACAAACTGTACTGTTATGCACACGGGTGCACATATATTGCTGTGCACAATTACACGATGTCATACATGATGTTTTTAAATCTTCCATAAAAATACCCAGAGGGGAACAGTTGGGTAAAATGCGACTTCAATTATTTATATTATTATTTTTTATTACATACAAGGTCTCACTATGTAACTTGGGTTTGTAGTGATCAGCCTCTTTTCAACCTTCCCAGAGCTGGGATTACAGGCATGTACCACCATGCCCAGGCTCTGCGGCATGCTCACTGTACCCAGGGATAGGCTGCTGTGGCATGTGGTGCTGGAGATTGAATCCTTGTCCCTGAACTTGCCTAAGCAGGTGCCTAGTTGGCTGAGCTATCTCACTGGCCCTTTCAGCACCATTTATAATAGAAGCTATCTTTCTTCCAGTGAAGCTGTTCAGCTCCTTTGTTAAAGATAAGGTGACTGAGTATGTTTGGAGTTGTTTCTGAATCTTCTGATCTGTTCCACTGAGCCTCAGTCCTGTTTTTTTTTTTTTTTTTTTTTTTTTGACAGTACCATGATGTTTTATAATAGCTTTATAGTATAATCTCAAGTCAGGAGTTGTAATGCCCTTGCCGTGCTTTTGTTTCACAGAATTGCTTTTGCTATTCTAGGTCTCTTCTAGTTCCAAATGTGTTTCAAGAATGTTTTCTCTAGTTTTGTGAGATAGGCTGATGACATTTTCATTTGGAGTGCATTAAACATATGTAACAATTTTGGTAGTACGGTCACTTTAACTATGTTCATTGTTCCTATTGATGAGCAAGAGATATCCTTCCATTTTATATCTTTAATCTCTTTTTTTCAGGTTACTGTAATTTTTAATGTATAGATCTCTTTCTTCCTTTGTTTTAATTGGTTCCTAAGTATTTCATTTATTCAGATGCTATTTTTAAGAGTGTGGTTTCCCTAATTTCTTTCTCAGTGAATTTGTTATTTGTATATAAGAGTGCTGTTAATTGTAGAGTGTTGATTTTGTATCCAGCTACACCTCTGAATTTGGTGATCAAGTCTATGGTCTTTTGTTGGAGCTTTTGAATTTTTCTTTTTAGAGAAACATGTCATCTGCAAATAACATTAGTTTTACTTTTTACTTTGCTATATTTATTCTTTTATTTATTTTTCTTGTCTAATTGTTCTGGCTAATGTTTCCAGAACTATATTGAATGGGAGTGGTAATAGTAAACATCTTTATCTTGTTGATGATTTCAGGGTGAAAGCTTTTAGGTTTTGTCTGTTTAGTATTATGTTGGTTATTGGTTTGTCATAGATGGAGTTTGTCAGATTAAGGTAAAAATATCATCTATTCTAATTTTCTATAAGGTTTTTATCATGAATGAGTGTTAGGCTTCGTTGAAATGATTATGTGATTTTCTTTTTCTTTTTTTTATTGGTGCCAGGAATCAGTCGTGTGATTTTTGTTTTCAGTTCGGTTAATATGGTATTACATTTACTAATTCATGTATGTTGACTCATTACCTTCAAATATATATATATATCATATATATAAATAATATATATATATATATACACACACTTATGTACACATCTACCTATATTTGTATATCTGATTGAGCTTGTCCTTGTTGAAACTAAACTAACATTATTAGTAATGTGAAGTGAAAGATTCAGAAGGCTATTAATGCTGGGAATGGTGGTGCATGCCTGTAATCCCAGCACTTGGGAGGCTGAGGGAGCAGGATCTATGTGAGTTCAAGACCAGCCTGAACTGCACAGTAAGACCCTGTCTCAAAAAGACCAAAAAAAAAGCCTATTTTTTTTTTTTTTTGTGACAGGGTCTCACTGTGCAGTTCAGGCTGGCCTTGAGCTCACTTTTGTAGCCCAGGCTGATCTCGAACTCACACTGACCCTCCTGCCTCAGCCTCCCAAGTGCTGGGATTACAAAAAGAAGCCTATTGACATACATATATGACAGCAGAATTGAAATGCAATAGTAACGCCATAATAAAGAATAAAATGAAAATAAAATAGAAGAATCATACCATAGCAGTGTACAAACACCTACACTTATAGCAACATAGCTTATAATAGTTTAATCTTGGAAACAAACCAAATGCTTGCTTTTATTCCTCAGAATGACTCTGTGAGTTTTTTCCACCATTCAAAAATATTTGAGGGGTAAAATCGGCTTAGCTTATGTTCTGAGGGTTGAGCAACTGCAATGCTGATTATACAAAGAAAGAACAAATAAGAAAAAGAAAAACAGGGAGAAGAAGTGCAGTAAGTAAAAAAAATTTAAGAAAAACGAGAAAAATATTGAGAGGAAAAGGGAAAAGAAAAAAGAAACTGAAAGAGGAAACAAAGTCAAAAGACAGAAAAAACCCTGAGGCCCAAAAAGCTTAGTGAAAGAAAGAGAATAGTAATCATAATAATAATAAAAGATTGAGTCAAGGAAACCATTGCTTTGTGTTGTTGAATGACTGGTTTCTTGATATGTATACATGACATACATACGTATAGCCAGTCAGTAAGGGAAGGACAAGGACTTGAGACATTTCTTTTCTTTTTAAGTTGAATTCTCAGATTAATATTCAACTACTGTTGATTATTAGATATTTCCTTCAGGCAGTAGCAGCCTCCTGCTTGTTCTGTAGCCTCTTTCTTACTGCCTTTCATGGCTAGCTTCCAGAAAGTCACATTGAGCCACATTTTGCAGTGATGATCTAGGTAGACAAAAGCTTAGAAAGACAGGGAATGTGTTTCAGGAAAGGAACAACATGCACTGAGATGGGAAAGGTGTGGCTGGATCCTACATGTAAGGCAATGCTAAAGAAAAAGGCAATGAGGCCACCAAGGCTGTTAGACTATGAAGCTATGTATGTATGTATGTATGTATGTACATATGTATGTAATAGGATTTGAACCCAGATCCTTATACACAGTAAGTAGGCAAGCACTTTAACATAGAGCTACACTTTTCTCTATACAAAGCCTTTTAACAAACCAATACTTGCATCTTGTCTTTGGACTCAGCAATTGCACAAGAGCATCTGGTGAAATGCAGCTAACCTCCTGTGCTCCAGGCCATGGACCCTGGCTCCAGGTGCTTGAAGCCTGGGAAAGTGCAACCTTTTCTTTCTGATACTACTGGAATAGATGCTTTTTAAAAGAAACCCATTCATATTAATTTGGTTCACTTGGTATGGAGACCAAAATTCTGTCCACTGCTAAATTTAAGTTCTTAGATTGCGGGGGACTTTTTTTTTTTTTTCCCACAAAAAGCACTTGTTATGTTGACTTAGCTAGTGTATGAGATACTGTCTGCTATATTGTTTGTTTATGTATGTATGTATGTATGTATGTATGTATGTATGTATTTATGGAATGGGGGATTGAACTCAGGTCCTTGATCCCTAGTTCCTCTATTTTTATTTTTTATTTTTTGATTAACTGTTTGGGAAATTGTTAGTAAAATCTTTATCAGGATGGAAAAAAAAATCCATCCATTGAGAAAAGTTGAGGCTTTTCAATGTGTCTTGCAGGAGTGGACATGTCCCCCCACCCCCTTTTCTTGTTGTTTGTTTTTTAATGGAGGCTTGATTTGGCAGACACTACTCTTGCACCTGGTAGTATCTAGAAATTTCTGTTACCATAGGAAAGAAAGACTTTCCTCTGAATCTTGGCAAAAGTGAGGATAGCACCCAAATAATCACTTACATGTGAACACATTTTTTTTCCATTCCAGAAAAGAAATACTGTATCTGTTACTTTACATAGCTGACTATCACTTTCTTCTCTCTGTCTGTCTGTCTGTCTGTCTGTCTGTCTGTCTGTCTGTCTGTCTGTCAAAAAGTTTTAAGAACTTTTTAAAAATCAAAAATTACTGTTTTGTTTCCTCACATTCCTTCTCTGCCCTGCCTTTCTTCCTCTATAACCAAATGTCTATTTAAGTCACTCTCTTTCTCTTTTATTTCCTGTTTGCCTCTTGCCCAAGTCACCATGAAGTGAATTAGATGGTGCTAATCACATGCTAAATATCTTTTAAAGTATGAGAGTTTTTGAGAATTAATGGCATCCTCTTTTCTTTTCTTTTTTTTTTTTTTGGTTTCTTTTTTATTAACAATGGTTATATTACATATTTTCATCATCAGATCAGTTTAAATTAATAGATATAGGTATATAAGATTGATCAATGGCATCCTCTTTTCTGATAGGAGTTTAATGCAATCATAAAGTTTCACTGACTATCCTGTCCATTTAAGTGATTTTTATCAACATTATCAAGTGTTGATTTTTATCTTTAAACTCTGTTTTGATAATGAAGTATGCAAAATCTCCAGGCAAATGAACTTGGTATTGTCTTTAATACATGAGTCAAGAGGGTCTAATAGTAAAAGTGTTTTTAGTGACTTTAAGCGAATAAACCAGATCTCCATGAATTTATCTGCAGTAAACATCTAATTTCTATGGCAGTATTTTAGCTTATTTTATTATACTCAGCTTTTATTTATTAAAAAGTGCATCTCAAAATATTCCAGTTTTCAGGGTTTTGCTAATAGAAAGGAGCTAAAAGATATGTAACTTGAAGTAGTTCATATTTTGAAAATTGTTTTCAGAGTGTCCAGAATATATTACATAATTGCTTTTTTTTTGTTGTTGTTAGTGGAGTTATTTCTTCATGTTTTCCAAAAAAGAGCAGTGCTATCAAATTTATTTTGTATTTCTTGTGAAGACTGCAATAGCATATGGGGATTACAAATTCAGCAACGTAAATCCCCAAATACAGTTCGGCTCTGAAAATTGAATGTAAGCATCATTGTGTAACCAATAAGAACAAGTAAAATAAAAATCAATTATCTATGAAATTTCCATTTTCTAGAGGATTTTAAGGTTTGTTTTAGTGGAAATGGTCTTCTGGGGAAGTGGAATATTATGAAATAAATCTTGCATTACTTATTCCATTCCTTTTACAAATTTTATCCTACTATAATTTTGAAGGAAAATGTGATTTATTTTCTTTGTTTAATCTTCCTCCTGGAAGGCTATTCAGCATCTTAGTAACACTTGCAAGAAATAAGATATTTGGTTCTTTGTATAATAAATTCTATCCATGATTACACGTATATCATAAGCAGGTTGCTATGTGTTCTTAATTTTATCTAGGGAAGAAAAATGAATTATTTCCTCTTGCTACTTTTGTAAACAAATACTAAATTTGCATATACATTGAGAAATGTATATTTTTCTTCAGCTTTTTTTCTGATTTCATTGTTTTTTATTCCTTTAGAATAAGAGTAAATTATTTCCCTCTTGCTGCTTTTGTAAACAAATACTAAATTTGCATATACATTGGGAAATGCATATTTTTCTTTATTTTTTTCTGATTTCTTAGCAATCCTACATTTCATACTTTTTTATTCCTCTAGAATAAGGGAAAACAGCAGATAATGCACCTGGAAAGATTCTGATTTAGCAGAATTTCTAATAAATATGCATAATGCCAGCTTTAGAAGTCTGGTCATCCCATTTGAAACAATATTAATTTACTGCTTTTAATAATATTTCATAACTATTTTTGAACTTAGTTAATTAGAGAATAGCTAGTGGTACTGTCTGATGAGCTGTAGAAACAACTAAGTATCATTTAGGAGAAGAATAAATATCATTATATCACTTCATTTTGATTACCTTTCCATGCCCCATTTTAAAGCTAATTAATCAATTAATTAATTTTATTAGCACATTTTATTATTTATTTATTTTTTTAGCACATTTTAGACATAGATAATAACCACATTTGTCATAAGGAATTTGTACTTGCACATGACATATCTTTTTTTTTTTTTTTTTTAAATGGCTGGCTCAGCCTGCCCTGGTGGTGGGGCTGGTTCAGCTTGTGGTGCTGGGGATTGAGCCACGGTCTCTGCGGTTGCCTAAGCTTGCTTAATCAGGCACTTTAGACCACTGAGCTATCTCATTGGCCCCCATGATATATCTTGATTCTTCTTTATTTCCCTCATTCCCCTCTCCTCCCTTCAAGTCATCTTTTTCTCCTTATTTTCAAAAGCTTTGTTTTTATTTTTCTTTGTTTTTGTCTTTTTTCTTTTCTTTTCCTTTCTTATCTTCCCTTTCTACTTTCCCTTCCCATTTGAACATTTTCTTCCTATTTCACAATATCTATAATATGTTTTGGTCTTTATTTACACTCTTAGTTTCTCACACGAGAGAAACCACGCAGTATTAGAACATGTGTGTCCAATGTATTTCACATGAGAGTATCATTTCCAGTTGCATCTATTTATCCAGAGATGTCTAAAATTTCTGTCTTTATTGCTGAATAGTACTCCATTGTATAAAAAAACACTTTTTTATCCATTCCTTGGCTGATAGGCATCTGATTTATTTCCAAGATTTAGCTATTACAAAGTGTGCTGCTATAAACATGGGTGTGCATATATTTCTATGGTGCTGTTCTTTTAATTCTTTCAGGAAGGTATCAAGAAGGAGAATAACTGGATCAAATGGAACTTCTAGTTTCAGTTTTTGAGGAATCTCCATAGTGTTTTCACCAATCTATACTCCTGCCAACAGTGGCAAAGGGTTTCTTTATCCCCACAGCCTCACCAGCATTTGTTATTGATAGATTTCTTTCTTTTTCTCCATTTTATTATTTGGTACAGGATCTCACCATGCATCTAGGACTCCTAGTACTGTTCTGGTTTTCAGCCTGCCCAGTACTGGGATTACAGGTGTGCGTCACCATGCCTGGACTTGGTTGCCAGCTCAGCATGCCCTATAGCAAGGCTGATATGATGAGCAGGACTGGGAATTGATCCCTGGTCCCTTCACTTGCCAAAGCAGGTACTTATTTCACTGAGCTATCTCACTGGCCCTTTGTTTTTTTTGTTTTTATAATAGCCTTTCTGGATTGAGATGAAGTCTCACTATTGTTTTAATTTGTATCTCTGAAATGACTAATGATGGTGAAATATTTCATCTATTTATTCTATACTTATTTTTTATGTATTTGGTATAGGGTCTCACTAAGCAGCTTGGACTTGCAGTGATCCTCCTGTTTCAGCCTCCTTAGCACTGGGATTATATGTGTCACTATGCCTGGTCTTGCTGGGGCAGGGCCAGCATGGTGTATGGTGCTGGGGATTGAATCCAGGTCTTTGCGCTTGCCTAGGCAGGCACTTAGGCTGCTGGGCTATATCTGTGGCCCTCCAATCCCCATTTTAAAATCAGACAGACAAATGAAAATAAGCTCAAGAATTGTCAATAATTAGGGTTAGTAGCTCATGGCATAGGTGGATTAATAGGTAAGTCAAACTTAAGTGACTGTCCTGGAAGTTCATAGAATAGTGGTTAAAGGTCAGGGGTAGATTCAAACAGTCCAAGCTCAAAATTTAATTCTGACCCATTCCAGCCGTTTAGATCTGGACAACGGTTAACCTTTGTAGGCATCATTTTTTCCACCTGTTAAATAGGGATTATGACATATATGTTAATTTTTGTGTGTGGAGTCAATGAGCTCAAACCCATGCAAAGTGCTTAGGGCCTCGGTGTTCAATGATTGTTACCAATTTTGGCTAGATTTATGCTCATGGATGACACAAAGGGGCTGAACTTATGAAAAGGGGCTGGGGGCACAAGTACCAGTGAGGTGACAGCCATCAGGGAGAACATCCTTTAGGAGATATCATTCAATTCTGCTTTGAAGTGCTGGTGAATATTCATGGATGATGAGAGGAGAAAGTGTTTCAAGCAGTG
>PVJA010051250.1:0-12897 GCA_004027025.1 Myocastor coypus | reverse complement strand
TTTTTGAGACAGGGTCTCACTATGCAGTTGAGGCTGGCCTTGAGCTCACTTTTGTAGCCCAGGCTGGTCTGGAACTCGCACCAATCCTCCTGCCTCAGCCTCCCGAGTGCTGGGATTACAGGCGTGAGCCACCACGCCCGGCCTATTATTATTATTTTTTATTTTATTTGTCTATTTTTTTCTTGTTTCAGAACCTTTGTTTATTCACTCATTTTTATGGCCGGCTCAGCCCGCTTCGAGGGCAGGGCTGGCACAGCATGTGGTGCCGGGGATCGAACTGCAGTCCCTGAAGCCGCCCAAGCTTTCTCAAGCAGGCGCTTTAGACCACTGAGCCATCCCGCCGGGCGCTGCATTTTCAATTTGGGGCTATTCACAAATATGTGGAAAGGGCAGCCAGTGAGAGATAATGAAGCACCCAGAGCCAGCAACAGCAGAGGGGCTGCTTCTAACTTTGGCTTGTAATGGGACCCCTGGAGGGCAACTGTTGAAAGTGGCATCTGGCAGGAACTATGGGCTTCAATGCGGGATGCAGTTGGCATACAGTGACAAGATAGAGATCTGGGGGAATAAATTCCTGACGTCATTTTATGATGCCCTTCTATCTCTTGCCAGAGCTCCCCATTGTCCAAACTTGACTAGAGGCCAGTGAGAAGGGAGATAGATGACACAGCTCATTAGGTCAGCTCCCAATGCAGAGCAGGTGCGGAGGGCAAAAAAGGATCTTCATGGGCAAATGGAAAATTAGGAAAAAAATGTGATGAACTTTGCATACTGTGGGGAACACAGTAAGCTGTCAGTACACATACCTTTATTTTGGACTCTGGACTCACTGCCTTTTTTAAGAAATTACTTCCTGGTTTTCTTTTTTTAAGAATTTTTGTTTTTTTATTTTTTTCTTGTTTCAGAACCTTTGTTTGTTTATTCACTCATTTTTATGGCTGGCTCAGGCCGCCCCGAGGGTAGGGCTGGCTGCAGCATGTGGTGCCGGGGATTGAACTCAGGTCCCTGAAGCCGCCCAAGCTTTCCCAAGCAGGCGCTTTAGACCACTGAGCCATCCCGCCGGGCCCCTACTTCCTGGTTTTCAACAGATCATAAATGGTTGAGGAGACCTAAAGGAACCATGTGTTACTATCTATTTTGGAGATTTTTATTTTTTATTTTTTGGTGGGACCAGGGTTCAAACTCAAGACCTTGCATTGGCCAGGCAGGCACTTGTGCCATGGAGCTATCTCCCCAGCCCCTATTTTGGAGATTTTTAAAGGAGTAATGCACAAATAAGAAAAAGATTCTAGGGATTAGAGATGGCAGAGAAACAAAAGGAGAGTAGGTAAAAGGTTGAGTAAAAACTATGTTCCTAGCCGGGCGTGGTGGCTCACGCCTGTAATCCCAGCACTTGGGAGGCTGAGGCAGGAGGATCACTGCAAGTTCGAGACCATCCTGGGCTACAAAAGTGAGTTCAAGGCCAGCCTGAACTGCACAGTGAGACCCTGTCTCAAAAAGCAAAAAAACAAAACAAAACAAAAAAAAAAAACTATGCTCCTAGGAGGCTGGAATGAACACAGGATTATTTTACCTTAAAGTCAAATTATGCATTTATTAGGATGTAGTGATAGCTCCTTTGGAATTTTATACCTGTGTAAGAGATAAGACTTGTCCGGAGGGATTTTCCAAAGAAGCATATCTTGGCATAAATGTAAAACTTTATATTTACTTTTTAGGTCAGTAGGTTTTAACACAGATCGTCCATGTTCCAAAGAACCAAGTCCTCAAATGTGTTCACAGGGTGCTCAGACCTGTGTGTGGTCTGGTGTGCCTGCCTGCTCACAGCCTCCCTTCTATTCTGATCTGAGAACTGGGTAGAGTGATCCTCCTCAATGTGGCTCCCTGGAGGAAAGGGGCCCAGGTGCTCTGAGACATGGCTCATAAACACAAAGTTCTGTCCTCAAAGCCTTCACTGATGCTGCTGACTCAGTCCCTTTAGAATCTGAGTCAGAAGCTATTCTCAAGTGCCTACCTAACTCAGGCTCCGGAGCATTCAAGACCTTCTGTGACTACCTCCAGCAGCTGTTCACCTCCAAGATCCTCCAACATCCTTTTCATGTTTGTTTGCTCTACCCCTAGGCCTTTGCACAGGCCCTACGTTCTGTCTAGAACCTACTCATTCTCTTTCCCTGCCCATCCTCACTCCATTCTTCAAGATTGTGTCGTCTCTTCTGGGGTGCACATCTTCCCTTAGTGCCCACAGAGTTAGGCAGCCCTCTTCATTTTCCTCTGACCCTCTTGCCCATAGTTCTTATGGTTTTCAGGCCAACTTTCCCAGCACACCAGGTGCCCATTGTGAGGGAACGCTGGGACATAATTTTCCTGGTTTTATGACTGTCCACAGAGCACTGGGCACACCAAGGACACCCTGTAAAGGTTTACTGAATGAATGACTAGGGCATAATTGAGAAATCACTCAAAGCAGTATCACCTCTCTCAGCCATAAGGCTAACATTCTTCCTCTCTGTCACCCTTACTTCCCTGGTCCTGAACAGCCATCTGCCCTTTCCTCATTCCTTTGCTCTTCTAGGTAACCCCTTAATGTCACTTCCTCCTAGCTTGTCCCTGACCACCTAGCCCAAAGTCACTTGATCACATGTGAAGAATGTTTTAATTTGCTAGGTAGCACCGACTGCTTGTGCTAATGGTTTATTTCTGTGTTTGTTTTCTCTTTCCATGGCTATGCTGTGGCTCCATTTCAGCAAGGATCTTGTCCATTCACCATTGTGTGCCCAGCATTTAGCACAGTGTAAGATATGTAGTAGAATATTCATTAAATACTTGTTAAGTTAATACATGCTACTGCAATTGCAGGGAGGTTTATTGTTTCTTTGTTTGTGGTATCAGGGATCAAACTCAGGACCTTGCACTTGCCAGGCAAGCTCTTAAGCCACTGAGCTACCTCCCCAGCCCAGCAAGGAGATTTTTTTTTTTTTTTTTGAGACAGGGTCTCGCTGTGCAGTTCAGGCTGGCCTTGAGCTCACTTTTGTAGCTCAGGCTGGTCTACGAACTCGCACCGATCCTCCTACCTCAGCCTCCCTAGTGCTGGGATTACAGGCGTACGCCACCATGCCCGGCGCAAGGAGATTTAACTTGATGCACATTACTGATCTTTGCTGCCAGTTTAGATGCTCCACAGATATCAGAGGGGCTTAGCAATCTGCCTCCCTCGTGGTGTTGGAGGGTGGCAGGGGAAGGCTGGCTCGGTTCCTTTCCTAGGTCAAAGTTGGCTATGCTGCCCGCTTGTAGCTTCCTCGTGGCCTGGACTTCTGTACACAGGTCATAAACAGAGGAACCCCAACCTAGATGTCTCAAGCCCCAGGCGCTGCAGGTATGCTCCTTCAGCTTCCTGTCAGAGCAGCTAGAGCTGCCCATTGCCTAGCCCAGCATGACAAGAAGAATGTGCCCAGAGCTCAGAGCTGGTCTGGCAGCCAGAAGCTGGCAGGTGCAGGACTAATACATGGAGAACCGACCTTTTCTCTTTCTCACCTCCCCACTCTGAGGTTGATAGTAACTACCTAGTTGGAGGCAGGAACTAGCCCCACTTCCTGCAGCCATGCAAACAGTGTGGCTCTTCAGGGTGTCTGAGAATAGGGCTAATCTATGAGGTGCCCTTGTTACCCTGCAGAAATTGCTCTGCCAGCTCAGCCAAAGGCCAGGTCTGGAATTTTTCACCTGCCCCTGGACTTTCTTTAAAGCCCTCTGGTTACTGGAAATCATAAAACATAAGATAACCTTTGTCACACCTTGAACCATGCACTTTTAATGGTTAATGCCCGAGGCTAAAGAATTAGACACTGGCCTCCTGGTTACTCTGGGTGACCGATATTTGCACCTGGTAATTGAGGTCAGGTTTACTTCTTTTAAGTCACATGATTTGCTTCAAGACAGGAAGGTGTTGAACCCACTTGTTGCAAAGAGAGCAGGAGGTGATCACAGAGATGCTGCAAACCAACTTTAGCCGCGAAGGTGTGTTTTCACTGGAAGCCAGTTCTGGGAGCTTGGCGTTGAGCTGGGAGCTTGTAAATGACTCTCCAGAGACCCAAATAAATCCTACCATTTCACTCAGAGAAAACAGGATGATTCTTCCCTGTACAAGAGCTGCTAAAAGAAGCCACTTTGAATACTTCCTGGAGTAGAACAGGCACAAATTAAGTAGTTAACAAACTAATTAAGCACTTTGACTAGTCACCTGGAAAACACAGGTCAGTTAAGTTTCCTGAATTACTGCATAGGCCCCACCCTAGCCAGACACCTACCTAATCTTGTTCCATGCTCTGCTTGATCTCAGGTATTTATCATCTGGTTGTCATGGAAGCTGCTCATATAAACAGCAGCACAACCTTCTATCCTCCTGAGAGTGCTGGGGCTTCCTAGTGGCCACTGGCTACCTGGAGTCTAGTGTGTCCAATGTCAACTTATGGGCTGGACCTCTTACAGACCTCTGTAAACACAGAGTAGGTGCTCCACAAAAACTTACTGAAGTCTTGGTTAATTCTACTCACTTCATCCAATGATCCCACTGGCTGCCAGACCACTTACTCTGCTCCCCAAAGCCAGATGAAGGCAGACTTGTGAGGTAGGA
Organism: Myocastor coypus; assembly: GCA_004027025.1. Lineage (NCBI taxonomy): Eukaryota > Metazoa > Chordata > Mammalia > Rodentia > Myocastoridae > Myocastor > Myocastor coypus. The sequence goes on along the minus strand of PVJA010051250.1, from coordinate 8,270 downwards.
ACCAGCTGTGGTCAGGCAACACAGCTGGAGGGCACTGTGGATGTGGGGTGGCTACTGGTTACACTGGACACCACAGATCAGAGCCAGCAGGGCAGCAGGCTCTTCCCCTCCCCACCCCATAGTTTGCATTTCCATGTTCCCAGAGGATTGAGCACATTCTCCAAATGCATCTCCTAACTCTGGAAGATGGACAGCTGACTTCAAAAGGACACTGCAAAGGAATTAAAGAAAAAAGCTACTGTCCAGACTTTGAAGTGATTTCCAAGGAGGAACAGTAATTTTCTTCGGAATGCTTTCAAGGTAAGACAGAGTTTCCCTTTGGTGATGCAAGGCTCAGTCTAGCAAGGAGTGCGGAGGACAGATCAGATAGGCGGCTCAATTCACTAATGAATACTGCTGCCAAGCTTAGGCAGCGGTAGAGGCAAGTGGGCCCTGCAGTGGGGCATATGAAGTCAATTCTGCTGCATGAGAGCTGTGTAGTCTCAGGCATTTTTGGGCCCCTCTATTTTGTCATCTGTATATTATGTGAAATAAAAAGGATAATTTATGTAAAAATCTCAGTATTGTAAACTTTCAGTATATTTTAGCCTCAGAACTATTTTTCCTTCCAAGGACACTGAACTACAAGAGAAACAGAGGAAATGAACAGCATGGCATGGCCCTTTAGCAGATCATTTACCACTCTGAGTAACAAGGCATCACTGCAAACAATTTAGCAAAGAGAAGTCTGAGCCTTTTCTTTAGTTGTTCTAGAATCCTGAGTTACAGCGAATGCACAGCTTCCGTGAGACTGGGCCACATAGGCAAGCTGTTTCCACCCACAAAGTTCTGGAGCCCACTGACCTTGCCTAATAATAATGGTGGTAACAAAAATAGCGACCACAGCATGCCTGTGTGCACACTCTGCAAAGGCGTTTATTCTTCCTTACTGCAAATCTGTGAGCAGGGCATTCTTGCTCCCATTTTACAGATGCAGAAACAGAGTTGAAGCCGAATAATTTCCCAAGCACACTCCCACTTACCCACCCTCCTACATACAAGAACAAAGCTGGGTTGACAGTGTGGAGCTCTCCCCTGGTGCCACAGTGCCTAAAAAGAAATGCAGTGAGGCTGTTTCCCCGGAAGACCCATTGTAGTCCTTAAATCTACTTTGTGAGGAGTGAGGACCACCATTTCACATCAAAGCCCAGTGGGAACAACCCTGAGACTGTAGGGCAACCAGGCTAGCTAGAGAAGGTATCCTTGCTCCACAGGCAAAAGTCAGTTTCTCTTCCCAAACAACCTGATGGGATCAACTATTTAGGGTGCCCTGCCTTTTTCTACACCTAGTTCCCTGGCCAGAGCCAGAGTCCTGATATGAGAAGGGTGCCTGTCCATCCAGCCAGGCCACAGCCCAAGACAGGCTATAGCAGGTCCCTCCAAAACTATAGGAGGGCCGTGAGATGGCTCAGCGGTCTAAAGCGCCTGCTTAGGGACGCTTAGGAAACCACTGGGACTGTGGATCCAGGCACCACATGCTGCACCAGCCCCAGCCCCAGGCAGGCTGAGCAGGCCACAAAAAACAACAAAAACCTACAGGAGTTCTATGGGATCTGGAGACAGGGGCAGGGGAGAAGAACTCAGGGACCAAGGAGGGCAGTACACCTGTCCTCTGCCCACAGCTGCCCCAGGGGGCTCCTAACACCCAGGACTGAAGGTCCTGAGCTGAGCTAAGAATGCTGTTTCCAGTTCCCTACAACAGCCTGTCAGCTGCTTGAAGATCAGACACACACACCTGTCTACATTAGCGTTTGTTTCCTAGAATGAATCGTAGGTCCTTCTGTGTCTCCTTGTGGGCTAGGTTTTCCTCCCTGCTGAGTGAGAACCTCTGCATATAATTATCAGCATCACTGATATTCTGTGAGGTGTGACTCTGGGCCACACAACGGAGAATGTGCTGGCACGTCTGCCTCCATAGTCACACTATTATAAGTGTTTTCATTCCCACTTTCAGGTGAGGGAACTATGGAATACACTGGTCAGGGAACACACCAGGGTCCCAGTTAGCAGAGCTGGGCCTGGCTGTCAACACACATCTGTTTTTCCATGCTCTTAACCACAGACATGCAGTGTCATTTTATAAACATCAAGGGGCTTTCAGGTTAGCTCAGGGGTTTAAGCGCCTGTGCGGGCAATTCCAGTCAGGCACAAGGAATGGCAGTTTGATCCCCAGGCCCACCCTCAAGGCAGACCAAATAAATAATAAATAAATAAATATCCTTCAGAGTCATTTAATAAACATCAAGGACAGATGTAAAAATGTTTTGAAAGAAAAAAGAAAAGCCGGGCAGGGGGGAAGAGGGCTTGCCCCAAACAAATATAGGTCACAACCCTCTGGATACAACTCAAGGAGTACTACTAATCCATTTTTAGAATATATTTACTGAATCAGAGACCTCCAAGATGGAAAAGATCCTCAGTAAGTCACTTTTTCCTCTTGCCCAGACAGGAGAAATAAAATCAACCAAATCATACAAGTGAGACCAGAAAGGGCAAGCAAGTGGTGGTGGCTTAGGTCCCCGCCCTAGAGGAGCACGCTTAGTTTGAGGGGAGGCAATGGTAGGGATGGTGACAGAAGAACCCTTTCTGTGGTCACGGCTGGGTCAGGACTGAATTTTAAATGCAGCCAGCCTTCCCTCTTCCTTTAGAGCTGTATATCAGGGAGGGATCACGGCTGCAGACAACAGAACTAAGGGTGCTTGGTATGGCCTGAAAGGAACCCATTGGGAAGACAGGACGCTCTCCGGAAGGGCTGTAAGTCCAGAGGCTGGCCTACAGGTGGGGAGCATCTGTGAGCTGCCAGGAGCAAGGAAGGACTTTGGCCCTCAGCCCAGCCCCTCCTGCCTCTGCAGCCTTAGGCCTCCCTTCCCGGCACTCCCTGACACTCTGGCCTCCCTGCTGCTCTCAGACAATCCCAAGTCTGTGAGCTCCTTGTCCCTGGCCTGGAACCTGGGTATCTGCTTGAGTCTCTCCTCAGAGCGTATGGGGGGGCCGGGGACTTGGCTGGCTCCTGGATTTCCTCTTCCTGCTTTACCATTGTTGGACCTCCTCATTAGAATGCAAACTCTCCTGTCGGCCCCTCCTGTCTTCCTCTCCCCTCCCCTCTCCTTTTCCTCTCCTTCTTTCTGGTACCTGGAATCAAACTCAGGCCTCACACTTGACAAGTGGGTGCTGTGCTTCTGAGCCACATTCCTGGCCTTAGAATGTAAGCTCTTCAGGATAGGGATATGGGTCTTTTCCTTCCCTGCTGTAAGCCCAGACCCCAAAGCCAGACCTGATACATTTGAACTATTTGCTGAATACTCTGAAGGAACAAACAATGAGGGAATGAAAGTCAAACCAGTATAAACCAAACCTTCCATTCCTCCTTGTGTTGGAGGACGACGGGGCAGGACAGGAGCCAGCTTGTGCTGCAGCTGCAGCTGTGCTGTCACTTTTCCTAGATTCCCATTGGGCTATGGCTGGCTTCATTCTGAGAAAGGCCTTGCCCGGGGACCTGCCACTAAGAGCTTCAGGCTGTCTGTGCTGCCTTTGGAATGGTTGGGTTATTGCATGGAGCATGGAGCACGGAGACTCTGCCCCTGTTTTCCCAGAGCCTTAGATGGGCTGCAGAGACCTATGGGAATTTCCTTTTACCCTTGTATACAGGGAGTGACACTTACAGGCAGATGTAAGCATGTGTGGACTCATAGGGTCATGCAAGGTTAGGGCTGGGTGCAGCCTTGGCCTCACGCAAGCCGACCAGCGTCTGCAGATAATGCAGGCCAGCTGTGTGTAGTCTCCAGGGTGTGGCCCCTCCAGCCCCACCAGTTGTGTGACCTTGGAGAATTATAGGAAAAGAATGCACCACTTTTCTCAGGTATACAACAATGGAAAAAGAAGTTCTATTTTAAACAGCTAATGCCTATTCAAAATCTGTGACTTTTTAAAAAATTCTAATTCAGAGGGCCGGGGAGGGGAGATGGCTCAGTGGTTTAACGTGCCTGCTTAGGCAAACTTAGGCAACCAAAGAGACCTCGGTTCAATCCCCGGCACCACATGCTGTGCCAGGGCAGGCTGAGACAGCCATAAAAAAAAAAAAAAAAAAAAAAATCAAATTCAGAGACTGGGCATGGTGGTGCGTGCCTGGAATCCCAGAGATTGGGAGGCTGAAAACAGGAGACTCACTACTAGTCTGATCTGTGTAGTGAGATTCTGTACTAAACACATTTAAAAAACTCAAATTCAAACTCATGGGTTTATATTGAACCAACCTACCCAGCACAATCACTCTAGATGCCTGCTACCTCATCATATACTCTCTGCTCCTGTGCTTCTAGATAGCTGTTTTCTTTTCACCTATCTGAATTTTGTTTTTTGGTTTTTGAGATAGGGTCTCAATATGCAGTTCAAGCTAGCCTCAAACTTGTAGTGATCTTCCTGCCTCAGCCTCCTGAGTGGTGGTATTACAGGTGTGCTGCACCACCAGGCTTAGCTCTGTCCCATCTGAATTTACTAAAGCCCAGGGGCAAGTCTCACAAAATCTTCTCTCAGGTTTTTTGGGCCAATCAGTGATGTAGATGTAGGTATTCTGTGTCACTAACAGCAGGAACAAAGTTCCAAGAACACAGACCCTTTGAGGACAATTATCCTATCCTTAAAATGTCTGTGCCTATCAGGCATTTAAAACCGAGTAAGGGCTGGGGATGCAGCTTAGTGTAGAGAGCTTGGTTAGCACACACAAGGCTTAGATTTGAGGCCTGGTGCTACAAAAAACAAAAGTACATAAAAATATTTATCAATCCTTGATGAATGATTCACCTGAAATTGCAAGCTAAAATTTGGCTAAAATGCCCCTCAAACTCTATTTACCAAGGAAAGGGAAAGAAAGACATAGAAATTAAGTTGGAGACCAATATGAGATGTGATCATATACAAGTCCCCCTTACTTTCACAGGCTTGGTCTGTGTGTGCAAAAAATAATTTCTGTCTCTAGCATGGACTTGACACGTACAGAAACTCCCTGAAACAATGTATAGAAATAAATCACAAGAACTAGTCTCATTTAAAGATTTCAGGAAGGAAAACACAGTTAAACTGAAAACTGTTAACTGGTACTTAAAAAAAAAAGCCCGGAAATGTTTTTAGGACTATGTTTATCAAAGTCCTTTTGAGAGCTGATTTGTCTTTCAACACATGTCTCAATAGCACCTGGTAGCTGGGCGTAGTGGCGCACGCCTGTAATCCCAGCACTCGGGAGGCTCAGGCAGGAGGATCGGTGCGAGTTCGAGACCAGCCTGGGCTACAAAAGTGAGCTCAAGGCCAGTCTGAACTGCATAGTGAGACCCTGTCTCAAAAAAGACAAAAAAAAAAAAAAAAAAAAAAAAATAGCACCTGGTTTTACTAAAAAGCAACAACCCAATACTAGAACTTCTTAAAGTCAAAAGCAGATTGAAACTGGATATTGGAGGTACAGAAATTCGAACCACTTCAGACAGCAAGCGACTGGACAGAGCTGGTGGCCCCCAGGGTGCATGCAGCCTGGGGAAGCTAAACAAACAACAGATGGCATCTCTGGTGTGTGCCTTGGCTCCCTACCCCGCGTCAAATACACCAGAAGAAAGTCATGGACAATCTCCACCCAGTCCAGCTCCACATTGTTTCATGAGTTACACCTGAAAACACAAACTTTTGTTTCTTGTTTGTTTACTTCTTTTAAACAAGAGTACTGAAGGATAGAACCTAGAAAACTCAATTAATATGAAAAGAAATTGGATCTTCAACCCTTTTAACCTCAATATGTTTATTTTTAGGGTCTCACTATGCAGTTTAGGCTATCTATGAGCTCTTTCTGTACTCTAGGCTGGTCTCACACCTGTAACAATCCTCATGCCTCTGCCTCCTGAGTGCTGGGATTATAGAAGTATACCACCATGCCAGAAATCATTTAAAGGTTTTTTTTAGCGCAGTTCATAAACGTTGTACATGCTAGGCAAGTGCTCTACCACTGAGCTATACTTTAATTCCTTATGAGTTAATTCTTTTGAAAGCAATTCTACCTCTACACAAAGAAATTACTTCTTTAAATTTAAATAACCTTAACCTAGTTAAAACTCCCTCCTAGACTTCTGAAAACAAAGCTTGCCACTGTAGCTTGTAAGATGGAGTCACAGGGCTAGGGATATAGTTCAGTGGCATAAGCGCTTGCCTAGCAAGTACAAGGTCTTCAGTTCAATCCCTGGTACTGAAAAAATAAAGAAATAAAAATTAAAAAATCACAAAACATAATCACAGGCTGCAAAAAACAGTTCATGGCAGCATTATTAGACCAAACATGGAAACAATGTTTATCAAATGGTAAATGATAAAATAAATAGTGTATTCATACAATGGACTATTTTCTATTTTGTGGAACCAGGGATTGAACTCAGGCCCTTGCACTTGCCAGGCAAATGCTTATTCTATTGAGCTATATCCCCAGCCCCCAGTGAACTATTTCTTGTCAAATAAAAAGAAATATGCAGTACACACTTGTAATCCCAGCACTTCAGAGGCTGAGGCAGGAGGATGGGTATGAGTTTGAGACCAGATTGAGCTACAAAAGTGAGTTCAAGGTCAGCCTAAACTGCATACTGAGATCCTACTTTAAAAGAGCAAAAAGAAATACACTTATTACAAGGTGGATGAATTTTTAAAACATTAGGATACATGAAAGGCATCAGCCACAGAAGATTTCATGTTGAAAGATTCTATTTGTATAATATCCAGACTAGCCAAGTAGATTGGTAATTTTCAGAAGCTAGAAAGATGACCTAGGGAGGGGGTGGCCTACAGGTATGGAGTTCTTTGAGGGATATCAAAAATAGTCTAAAGTTGGCTCTGGTGAGGGTTATGCAACTCCATGAACACACTAAAAAATAAATGTACACGAATTGTACATTATGAAAATCATCATGGGGCTTGGCAGGATGGCTCAGTGGTCTAAAGTGCCTGCTTAGGAAAGCTTGGGCAGCTGCAGGGACCGAGGTTCAATCCTCGGCACCACATGCTGTGCCAGCCCTGCTCTCAGGGCAGGCTGAGCCAGCCACAAAAATAAACAAACAAACAAACAAACAAAAAAAGAAAATCATCACAATAAAGTCACTACAAAAGGAGAAGGAAAAAATACTCATATCACAATTAGTGGTTAGAGTAACTGTTGTTTTAATAGATCCATTTGAAATGCTTAGTGTTTTTTTTTTTTTTTTTTTTTTTTGCGGGACCAGGGTTCAAATTCACAACCTTGCACTTGCCATGCAGGCACTTGTGCTATGGAGCTATCTCCCCAGCCCCTGCCCACTGTTAATGTGTTCTTGAGATTGCTTGTTCTGAGTGGCCCAAGACATGTGGAAAAGCAGTGTTCAGGGAGGTGCTTCGTGCATAAAACACAGCTTTGTTTTCACTAACCACAGTTTAACTGTAATATTTACTCAGGTATCAGTAGGCCCTTAAAATATGAAGGACCTGATTTTTAAAATCATTGATTTGTTAGTAAGTTAAGAGTTATGTTGAGGAGAAAAAAAAAAAAGAGTACACTGAGGACATTGCTGTTTTGTATCAGTTACTCTAACTATACTGAAATAGATACCACTGACAAGTTTAGTGTTCACTACTGTATATCCTCACAATGTCAAACTGCCTACATGCAGAGGAAGATTTCAGGTTATTTATTTATTTATTTATTTATTTATTTTTGTCTTTTTGAGACAGGGTCTCGCTATGCAGTTCACGCTGGTCTTGAGTTCACTTTTGTAGCCCAGGCTGGTCTCGAACTCACACTGATCCTCCTGTCTCAGCCTCCCAAGTTCTGGGATTACAGGCGTGAGCCACCACACCTGGCTTGATTTCAGGTTTTTTTTTTTTTGTGGGACCAGGGTTCGAACTCACGACCTTGCACTTGCCCAGCAGGCACACTTGTGCCTCGGAGCTATCTCCCCAGCCCCCTTTTCTTTTCTTTTTTTTTTTTTTTTTTTTTTTTGTTGGATTTCAGGTTTTTTAAATCAAACCTTTTCAACTTAAGGAGATTACAAGTCCTTCAAATGCATAACAAACAACTTTGCACCAACAGACCAAAAAATTTTTTTTTTTTTTAAATTTTGGCCGGGCGTGGTGGCGTATGCCTGTAATCCCAGCACTCGGGAGGCTGAGGCATGAGGATCAGTGCGAGTTCGAGACCAGCCTGGGCTACAAAAGTGAGCTCAAGACCAGCCTCA
>PVJA010051249.1:0-12930 GCA_004027025.1 Myocastor coypus | reverse complement strand
AAAGAAAAAAAAAAGTAATGTGGATTTAGGAAGGTTAATGTTTAATTGTTTGATCAATCTTATATACCTATATGTATTAATCTAAACTGATCTGATGATGAAAATATGTAATATAACCATTGTTAAATTTAAACAATAAAAAAATTGAAAAAAAATAAAAATAAAAATAAAAATAAAATAAATAAAATAAAATAATATGAATTTAGAAGAACCCATTTGCAAGTTATGGAGGTAATATAAATTAATCTCTGGACCAACTACCTAGAATATATTCACTTGCTGTATAAATTCTTTATTGATGGTAGATCCATCCTGACTTTAATTACTGTAGTATCACTTGATACTTTCTGAAAAAAAAATGTGTATAAATTCTAAAATCCAACAGAAGGCTATTGCATAAACAGCTGAATGCATGTTCAGTTTTAAGGAATACTGTGAACTTGTTCATGCTCCTATCATTAGTTGATTAAAATCTATCAGCACATCCTATAATTTTCCCTTTATTGAGTTTTAAATTCTCTCTTCATCCTAGTGATATCAAAGAACTAAGTCATACATCACATACTGCACATTTTTTATGTTTTCCAGATGGCATTAGATAAAATGGAAAGAAATATTTACAAAGAAAGAGATGATTCTCTACTTTTTATTAAAGAAAGAATTTCTCATGTAGTAGGTAAAAATAGTGACCCCTGCCCATTAATGGTTTCCATTAGGACTAGTAGAGAACCTGAAAAGATATCGTTCGTTCTGAGGAGAAATGCACTAGATCCATGGGTTCAGGCCACTCTTTGGCCTTTAGTGATCTGTACAAACCAGAAGTTTTCCTTAACTGAGGTCTGATCTGTTAAAAGTTTGGGCCACATGAAAAAGCAGCAATGGTTAAGGTGAGCAGTTTAGAAATAGCTTGCATTCATTCCATATAGATTACCATATGTAAGGGGAAAAATTAGTGAAAGAAATTCAGAAATTTTTTTAAAGTCAGCATTTATAGACTGCAAATCTCTTGAACTATATGACCAATTTCAGACGTATCACAAACAGTTGTATAGCTCACTTAAAAATAAAAATATTGTTGTTAGAATGCAACTTTTGCAAAATTACCTACAAATCAAGCACCACGCCCGAGTTGATGTGGACTTATAAGCAACTTGAATCTAAATATTTACATGTGACAAGACTTCAGTGAAACAAACACACACCATGTGATAGTCTTCAAAAGAAGTAAATTGGAAGAATGGTAAAGAGAGTTAAGTCATTTTAAAGAAGTCATAAATACATGATCAGTCCTTCTTCTTTTCAAGCAAGACTTGTCATTTTGAAGCTAAGGTGGAAATTTGTACCAGCCATGATGGACAAAAACACCAGCACACACACATTCTCTGTTTACTTTCAGGGCTTGTTCTGATGATGAGGCAGGTGAACTTCGGGATTCCTATGCAACTCTTCCTCTGAATGCCATCTAGCCATGCCCACCAACCAGGCTGCCTGCTCTGATGCTGTTTTTGATTCCTCTGTCCAGATGTGTTTCTCCACATCACTTAGTCAGTTCTGCCTGACCGAGCAACTTACCCCACTTGGAATTTTTTTCTTTTGAAGGTTGATATTTTGTGTGTTTGCTTCACAAGTGACTTGTAAAATTAAATATTTACATTCAAGTTTCTTGAAAGAAAAATAAATCTATTTCTCATATTTCTGCAGGGTAAAAATCCCAGGTCAGGATGCCAGGGTAGCTCCACTCTGGTAAGGGTCATGGATTTCTTTTGACAGTATGAGGGATTGAACTCAGCACCTTGCACTTGCCAGGCAAGTGCTTATTCTACTGAGCTAGTTCTCTGGCCCAAGAGTCATGTATTGCTGTCTTCTTCTTGTGCCCTCCTGTGGTTGAAAGAAAGAAAATAGTTCCATTTTTATGACCTAATGACACACAAAATGCCCAAACTCCGACATGGGGAATCATGATTTGAGAATATACAGGTTGGAAGATACAAACGTTCAGAGGAGGACATCATCCCGAACAATGACCAAAGTGGAGTGAAGAACAACCTCTTCTGGAGACAGTGGAGTCATTTACATTAGTTAGCTTTGCATTTCCACAATAAAATATCTGAGACTGCTTTTTTTTTGTTTTGTTTTATTTTGTTTTGTTTTGTTTTTTAAGTGTTTATTTCCACTTTGGAAGCTCAAAGTTCAACAAGCATCAGGCGAATGGTTGAGCCCACATCTTGGCTGCATTATCTCACAGTACTGGAAGTGATGGCAACAGCTACACAAAAGCAAGCAAGATTACATCTCAAGGACACAGTCACTGTGTACAGGTATATGTGTGGTAATGGAGATTGAATTCAGTGCCTCACACTGAACCATATCCCAAGCTCCCTCTTTCTCTCTCTCTCTCTTTCTTTCTTTCTTTCTTTTCTTTTGAAACAAGACTGTCTTGGTTACTTTTCACTCATTGCTGGGAAAAAAATATTTGACACCCAAAATTAAGACGAGAAATGTTTATTTAGCTCACAGTTACTGGAGGTTTCAGTCCATACTCAGCTGGCTCCAAGGCACAATGGAGATTGCAGAGGGTGTCAGTTTTCATGGTGGCAAAAAATAGTAAAGAGCAAAGAGAAGAGACACAGCAACAGCTTCTACCAAGCCTCTCTCCCTTCCTTTCACATTCGGTACAGAGACAGGAGCTTCTCCCAAAGAAGTGACATCCTCCAAGCTTCCTCAGTTCCCTTTGTATAACCTTTTTGTGCCAACTTAAGGGTGAGTCCTCCACACCCTAGGGAGGGCCCTCCACAATTTAGGGAGGAAGATTCACACCCTACAGAGGGCCCTCCAAGCCTTAGGGTATGGAACTGCTGAGCTCATCTAGTTAAGTTTTAACTTCTCAAGTTGATGAGACCACTACAAGGACTCACTACTTGCCAAGGCTAGACTCAAATATGTGATGTTATGCCTTGGCTTCTTGTTTGGCTGGCATTACAGGTATGCACCACCTATAATCTTTTTCATACAAGAAGCAATCCCAAATGCTCCAAGACCTTCCCACTAGGCCCCACCTCTTAAGGATTCCATCACTTCCCAATTCTGCCAGTTGTAGCCCAAGCTTTCAATCGCCATGGATCCTTGAGCAACCTCACATCTCACCCACTCTATAGTACCACCTGCTGATGCCTTCAGGTGAAGAAAGTAATGACTGAGGCTCCCAGGCCTTCCCTGAGTCCTTTCAACCAAGCCTTCAGTTGTTACTCCTCCTGTATGCCGTGTGGCCACTTCACCTGTTGCAAGACCCAATCTTCTATACAGAGGCATAATGAAAGGGAAGTCTGGACTCACACTTCTACCTATCACGATTGAGCTACACAATTTTACAAGCTATTATAACACATGACATTTTAATTTTATCACTTGGAAAATGGGGCTATAGTTTCTACTTCATGAAATTTTCCTGAAGAGTAAATATGATCATGTTTATGAAAGCACAAAGTAAGATGTATTTAGCATAAGATAAATGCCACCTTTCTTGTGGATAATCATATATGCTTTAGCAACAATTCTTGATTTTCTCTTAATGTGATAAGATGTGCCAAAAGGTGTTCACAGTCTTCATTGATAGAGTGATCTAGCATTGGATCTAGCAGAGCTCTCAGCCTATAATCATTGCTGTCCCCTAAACATTTGCCCCAGTCCATGAATTTCATGCACAAATGTGAGGCTATGAATCTGAACCCTGATACAATAAGCACTTCCTCTGTATTGTTCAATAGTTTCCATATTTCTAGTACTGGAGTACGGTCCTTTGTCATAACTTTGCATATGATTTTTTTATGGGGAACTGGTATTTATTGACAATCTACTATGGGCCATCTACTAAATACTTGTCATGCTATTTAAGCATGATAACTTCATATGAAAGGTTAGGTGTCTTATGTTTCATTTAATTTTGTATTTATAAAAACACAATAGTCAGATGGTCAGTAAGAGAGAGAGCCAGGGTCAAGCTTGCACTTGACGCAGAGTGGATACTTTTCAGTTCAGATACCACTGGGCAGAGCAACAATCACCAGGGTAGATAGGTGAGTGCAAAAGGCAATAAATGCTTGTTAGAAGTGCACAGCAGTAGCCTTGGAGCATGTTGTCTTAGAAACTCCAGGGAGCATTGGGAGGAATAGAATTGTATTGGAATCCAGTTGGAGGAAAACAAATTCTGAACTTTGCCAACCCTGAACGTAATACAAGATACAGAGGAATAAACATAAACACATAACAATGGAGAGAGAACATTTGTAGAATTAAATCCAGATTGATTTGAAATAAGGACATATGCCGAATGCTGAGCTCCTCTTAATGGAGTCAAATCAATTCTCTTATTACTATGTTGTTGGGAGGAAAAGATGAAATGCTCTTTGAAAGCCCTTTGAAAAGGGAAAAGCTCTATAAAATATACCAATTCATTAGCTAATTGAAGAGAGCCCTGGATTGGAAACCAGAGAGACCTAAGGCCTCCGGTCAGCTTTGTCTCCGACTGGCTGTGTGGCCTTGGCTCGGGCACTTATTTGTGTAGTCCTCAATCTCATCAACAGAAAAGTCAGGAGTTTGAATGAAGTGGTCCCTGACAGCTATACAAGTTTGTCCTGGTAACTTATGGCATTATGTTCACCAACGATTCCCTGCTGCTTCACAGAGAGATGCACCAAAGGAACTCCTGTGGGCCTGGATTGCAGGGTGATTGAAAGCCAAGGCTCAGGTTTGTTCCCTCAGCATTGTTCCCAGGAAGTTCTAAATTTGCACATTGTACAGAATTATGAGCGAGCATACACACAGAGAGAAAGACAGATGGCAACAAACTTGCTAACCTTTAGAAAGATTCAGTCTGGCTACCCCAGCAGTCTAGTGGCAGGGATCTGTGCCCAGAGGAGTAGAGACAGGTGAAGAACTCCCAGGCTGCAGGCTCAGAAGCTGAAGATTCAGCAAGGTTCTCTCCCCTGCTGCTGGAAAAGAGCAGCCGTGCTCCTCCATAGCAACTGCCCAGCCCCTAGGGTCTCATGCAACCAAAGCCTGGCCAAAGTTTCTGCTTTCGTGGAGTCCCCCCAGTCTGTTGGAGGGTTTGCATGGAATCTATGAAGCTCATTGTTGCTAAGTAAAGAGGTCAGAAATCAGGCATCTTGATTAGTGCCATCCCTGGCAGGGTGCATGTCAGAAAAATCTGTCCATCACCACTCAGCAAAACCTTTTAGGAATTTACTTCAAGAAAGGACTTCATTTAAGAAGTGTGTGTTATAACCAGATGGGCTGGGATTGTGTGAACATTGAATCGTACCCTCTTGAACAAAGGAAGTCCCTTTCATAACTCCCAACACCTGCAAATGTAATAATCTTATTTGGAAGAAGAGTCTTTGTAGATGTAACTAAGTCAAGGCAAGGTCATCAGGACAGCCGTTGGCCCAAGATAACTGGTTCCCTTGTAAAAAGAGTAAATGTGGGTACAGACTAAGAAACACACACCAATACCAGGGAAAAGCGCAGACTAGCGATTGTGAACCTTTTCACAGGTAGTGCCCAAACTGCAACCTAGAGCTGGCTTATGCATCACCACGTGCCCACATTGCAATTAAACTGGAAAACTGAAGTTTTAGTTTACAAAAAATAAGTCATCCATCACTACATTTTGCCTTAAAACACACATACACACACACACTTGTCATAGGTTTACCACATGGACATAGACACACAGACAGACATAGACTTTGGAAGACACATGTGGAGATGGGAGCAACAATGCCACAAGTCAAGAAATGGCTGTGGCTACTGAAAGAGGGGTTAAGGGGTTAAGCCCCACTCGCCCCGTGATTGTGGGCTTCCAGCCTCTGCAGCTGTACAACAGTACATTTCTGTTGGTTTAAGCCTACTGGTTTTTGGGCACTTGGTCATGGAAGATAGCAGGAAATGCTTGTGTTGCCTTTGTAGGCTCAGAATTTATTGGCTATTGGTGCTCAGACCAGTTCTATGTCTCTGGAAGTCAGCAACCTCTCCTATAAAGTGGAAATAATGACAGATTCTGCCTTGCAGTAGATGCAGAAAAGGTACATCCACTAATGTTGATAAATATCTACTCTAAAACCAAAAAGGTATGTGAAGCTGGCCATGTCAGTAGAACTGGAGTGGAAAAAAGAAGGAAAACACGAAAGCAATACAGAAATATATACAAAAGATAGTTAAGAGAGTTATGCTGCTAATTCCTCCCAGTTGTTGAGAAGATAGGTTTGTGTTAGTATTGTTTGGGCAATTAAATACTGATTAACTAATTTAAAGTAACTAATTTAAAAATAACAATACCCAATATATTTACCATTGTTACCCTCCTATCATATTGTTTGGAATTTTTTTGCATTAAAATTTTAAAAATAAATAAAAGCAAATATATTATCTGACTTTTAAATAGTAAAAGTGTATAAATGTGAAGGCATTTGATAAACCTGAGATGCCAGTAAATATAGATCAAAATAGTCTGCTATCAAACTTATAACTTAAGACAGGAGGTAGATATAGCAGCGATTCGGGTTTCATGAGTGATCACTTATGCAGTAGTCTGCTTCTGAATTTACAGAAGGGAAAGGCTTTATCTTCTACCAAGCTGTCCATACCATAGCCTAGGGACCCCATTCCTTTTTTGTTTTCAAGTGATGATAAAACCATCTCAAAGGACGTTTTCTTGAACACATACATTAACCCTATTATATATCTTTTACGCTGTCCCAAAACAATTACCCTTCCTTCATTATGGCTCAGGCAAGCCAAAAAGGTAGAACACCCATGAGGCCAAAAGTTAGAGCAAAGGCCAGGCTTCGGGGATGGCTTTGCTCATTGCCCAATCCTACCTTCCATACCAGTTCCACCCACTTGATAGCCAGGGTCCCTTGGGACCCGGAAGGAGGAAAAAGCCCATCGTGTTCATGCCAGGATTCACCAGAATGGGCCAGCTTTTACTTGTGATAGAAACTCTTTTATATTATTATTTTAATTTTATCAAGTCTTTGCTGACAGTTGTCAATAAATGAAAAGGCAATGCAGGTTTACCTGAGTTCCTGGTTTGTACAGGTGCTTTCGAAGGAGAAAGGGGTTTATCCTCCCTAAGAAGAACCAGGATCTGTCACTGCAAGAAATAATTTAAGACTGCTCAGTGAGTTGCTCCTAGAAGACTGTATTTTCCAAACTCAAGGACTTACTAAGAGATGAGAAGAGTATCATCCTATCTAGGTCACAGGGTAGCATTGACTATCTGATAAAAGTCTAATGAGCTTTTTACTAAGGACATTAACTGAGAAATGTTAAGTGCTTCCCCAGTTCAATAGTGAAATCATCACCAACCAATCATTTATTGAGCACTTACTTCATGCTTAATCTAAATTGCAGATGATACAATTCATAGCTTTTATGTTTTAAAGAAAAAAATATGTATTTAAACACCAACTACATTGTGGTTTTATTTTAATCCTTTCCACATGCATCACGCTGTCTGATTCTCTCCACGTGACATGAAGTATGTTTTATCCCCATTTCAGAAAAGAAAATTCAGTAGATTGCATTTAAAAATTTCCCTCAGATCATGAAATATAAGAGCTAATGAACTCCTAAGAAAAAAAAAGGCCTTTATGGAGTATACAGTTCTGGAAGTTTCTGACTAAGATGGGGCAAACTCATTGTTATGGGCCTCTGGTAAGGTGTCAGATGGCACTAGCAGGACAGCAGCCCTCTTTCTTCATGCCAATAAGCAGAAAGGAAAGGAGGAAGCAGCCAGGCCCCCACAGTCCTCTGAAAGGGTGTGCACCCATGGCCTAAGGATGTCCCACTATGCTTCAGCTCCAGAAAATTCTGCCCCTCCCCCTATTGCCACCTTGGAGATCTAGCCTTTTGCACATGGATCCCTGGGAGATAGTTATCCAAACCATCACACTTTTCTAGGGTAAACTGAGAGACTGTTTCTGGGTTTGTCTCTGGGTGTTCAAAGCCCTATGTCTTTCCACAAGTACAGATTTCCCCGCTTTGTTGGGTAAGCAAGATTTATTCTTGTAAGAGAAAAAAAGTGTGAAATAAGGTACCCCTGAGGATCAAAATACCATGTTCCCTTTATTAATGAATTTAAAAAAGGGAGAGATTTGGATTGGCTGGTGAGAATAGAAAGGCACATAACTGACGTGACAATGCTCTCTAATTTCTTGCAGAAGATCAACATCTTGCTTATCAAGTCAGTTGAAGAAAACTAGTTTTCTTTAGAAATGCTTGGGATAATAAGGTACATCCTGGGCTATGTGGACAGCAGGGCTCCCATGTCTACATGATTGTCTGCTGTTGTATTTCCCCAAAAGTCAGTCAAAGCTCTTCAACCTGGTTATAACCTGAAACAAAAACACTGTCCATGTTAGAAGTTATGACAAGGATAAGCCACAGCACACTGGAGCGAGCCGCAGACACTGCCCTTTCCAGCGCAACCCCTCATGTTGCTGTCCATCTATTTTTGCATATGCCTGCATTCATTTACTCATTTATTCATTGATTTGCTCAAATGTCTTTACTTAAATACTTCAGAAATGTCAATTGTAGCCTGTTGTTAGCATTGCCTTTGTTGCAGAGTATTTTAAAATGTGCTCCTTTTCTTAGAAACTCTGTTGTCATATTTTTTTAAATGTTAATTCCACTCCACATCAGTGAAGTTTGCTACCAAATACGGAATCCAAGCTCACAGAGGTCTATACTGCAGAAATCCTCACTCCTTTCTTAGTATTAGCATTTCCTTTGAGGGCCTATGACCTAAGGAAAAGGTCCATGCAGTTTCACTAGAATGGTGCCATCCAAATCAACAACAATTTCATAGTTGATAGATTTAATTAAAAAAGCACTCCACAGAAAAGAAAAAACGAGTTAGGAAGTTTGAAGATTCACTTCCTAGAATTTGTTTATTTTTATTATTATTCATTTAATCATAGGGACCATATGAAAATTTAATTTGCTGTGACCAAACCTACCAGCTAAAATGAGAATTGCAACGGACTCTGAAAGGGTTCAGGGCTCAGAACTACACAGGGCATCCAAGCAGGGGAGAGCAGCTACTGCAAACAGGATTCTAGCTCATCCCCCAATCTTATGTAATCATGAATAGATTCCTATAAATGACAAAGCAGGACTTGCTCCTATTTTTAGACAAGATTATTTAAGTAGAGTTTTTTAGACTACCTTTCTAAGCAGAAATAAAGCCAAACATGTACGTCTTAGATCTGGCAAGACAAAGATATGTTATAAGTTCATCCCATCTAAAAATACTTTATCATTTATTTGATCATTCATGTATTCAGCTGGTAGATGTTGCTTGAGTCTTCCTGATGTGCTAAGGATTTCTTTAAGCATAGGAAAAGGAGCAGGGGTGAAATTCTTGGAATGTACGTTCTGAAGGTGGCCAGAGAAGGTATTGAAATGAATGCAGTCAACGAAATGTACAAGCAAGACACACAGCCCTTTAGGTGGTACTGCAAAGAAAAGTGAAGCAAGAGAGTTTAGGAAGGATAAGAGATTGATGGCAAAAAGGTATTCAAGGAAAACTCCACGGGAAGATGCCTTTATTCTAGAATCTAACAACAGCTGTGAAGGTGTGGGACCTGCAGAGACCATTTGGCAGGAGTGTAAGAAGAAAAGCCAGCAAAAACCCTGAGGAGAGAGCATTACCAAAAATACAGAGAAATAGCACAGAGTGGCTGGAACAGAGTGAGCAAGAGATTATATAATAAGACCCTCAAGGCCACTGTAAAGGTTAGGCTTCCCTCAGAATGAGATGAAGGCTGTGAACTAGACACTAGACTTGCTAGGCTTCACAAATACATACACAAGCAAGCAATAATACTTAAATTTCATATAACAAAGTTATAAGCAAAAGAGTGCAATCCCTGAGATGTCCCATTCCATGTTCCCATATTCCTTCATATGTAATACATTGTGACATATGGAAAAAGGGACTTGGCAGATGAGATTGTGTTAAAAGTCCAGACAGTCTTCTCCTGGCTCATCTAAGTGGCCCACTTTCACGACAAGTATTTTTCAAAAATTTGAGCAATGCAAATTAAAGGAATCCTTCTCCACTGCTGGTAGCAGTGTAGACTGGTGCAACCACTGAGGAAATCAGAGTGGAGATTCCTCAAAAACTAGGATTAGAGATTCCGTTTCACCCAGCTATTCCCCTTCTGAGTATCTTCCAAGCAGAATTGAAAACATTATATATACCACAGAAAATATGTGCACCCACGTTTAAAGCTGCATGGTTTACAATAACTAAATGTTGGAAACAACTCAAATGTCCATAAACTGAGAATAGATAAAAAAGAAGATGTGGTCTTTTTATACAATGGGGTATTATTCAGCCATAAAGAAGAATAAGCTTGAAACTTTTATAAGCAACATGATGCAACTTGAGAACATACTCAATAAATCAGACACGCATGTGTAAGCATCATATTGTCTCTCTGCTGTGAGAAATTGAAAGAGTAAATAATTCTAAAATGTACAACAGATATCATGAAATGGAAAGAAATTGATCAGAACATAAAAGGAACTAGGATGGGTGAAAGATGAAGGAACAGTAGGGAAAAGGGAAAACTTGCAAGTTTCCCCTTTAGTGTCTCTCTGTTCACTGAAAAGGACGTCTTCTGTTGATATCACTTAGAGAATTCTTTATGCCCATATCTTGTACCTTGAGCAACCACTTTAAAGATAAAGACATGCACTAACTGTTGTTATTCTCCTCTTATTTTGTTATGAAATTTTCTTCTGTCTTTTTCCATAAATCAAAGAAAAAGCTTAAAACACAGAAGAGTTGGAGAAGGAAAATGTTGGTCCAGCAGAGGTTGTCAACAACTACCTTTGAGGAGAAAGGAGGGTGTCCCATTCCAGCAATTGAAGCTTTCTCTATAAACTGAGAAGGGCAGGAAACAAGAATCAGAAAATCTTCAAGAGCTCCCAGAAGAAGTGTAATTTTGCCAATATTTTTGTGTAGCTCAGTAAGATCCATTTCAGACTTTGATCTTCAAAACTATAAGAAAAAACTTGTGTTTTTTAAAAGACACTAAATTTGTTGAAATTTTACATCAACAAAGGAAAGAAATATTTTTAAAACGTAAATGTGTCCCACAAAACTTTTGAGGCATACTTAAGCTAAAAAAAAATTGACTATCTGGAATCTAAGTAGGAATTTCCCTTGCTGTCTAGCAATACGGTTATGGAAGTTCAGGATGTTGAGACACTGAGCATCAGTGTGAGCAAGATCACGCTGGGTGTTGCACGCCAAGGAAGGTGAGATGGATGCGGGGAGCCCTGTCAGTGGCCACTGTAGTCATCCACATGGAGGATAAGGGTATCTCAGCTTGGGGTGGCAGTCATGGATGTGATAAGGAGTTGCAGTCCCCTCACCCCTGATCTGATGGGTTCTAACTGCAGCAAGGGGAGAGTTCGCATGCTGTGAGCTCTGCTTTGCCCCCACAGTCATCTACTTACTAATAGACACGATCCAGCCTCGCAGCTTCATCGCAAGACTCTAGTTACTGAATCCCTTACGATGAAAAGATAATTCCGGATTCAGTAAGCAAACCTGACATGAGCGCAAAGGGTGACCTGCTCTCAGCTTTACAACTTTTCTCTAGGAGTCTTTTGTTTTGCGTTGTGTTTTCGTGGGAGATTAGTCAATAGACCTACAGCTCATGAGCCATTCGGGATACTTGCACAAGTGTGGCAATGTGATAAGGTGTGATTGGATATAAAGCCAAGGGTGGGCATATTTTTACCCTTTAGGGACTTGTGCTCACATTAAAAGAACAGAATTATCAGTGGAATTCAATCGCTGGAAATAGGTCTAGGCAAGCACAGCAATTCCATCCTTTGCAAATGGAAATAAATTTAATATAGGATTGAGTTTGGGGATGAAGATAAGATACATTGGGGGAGCAGGTGGTACCTCTCAGCGTTCTTCCAAAGATCCTACACAGCGTCTCCTGACTGCGACCCGCTGTGGGAGCTGGATCTTCCCTTGCATCGCTGCCTAGGAGAGACTGCGTGTGAAGAAAGCCAGTGGTCTCTGGGAAGTGTTCCGTGTGTACTGGCCTTACTGACTGTTGACAGTGTCAGTTTACAAACAACACCACCTCACACACACAGGCCACATAACAAACCCAGTCATGGGTCATGAATCTGGGCTTTTTGACACAACCCTGTTGCTAGCAATTTTATTTCTAACAATTTACTTAAAGTCCTGAAAAGGGGCCAAGCGATCAGAGCACTGAAGTGCATACAAAAAAGAAAAGGTTGTTGCCTCCCCCAGGCCTGTGCAGTATCACTCAACACCCTTGCTTTCTCTGTGGGCTTTCTTTCACAAACATGGTCATGCATAGGCCAGGGGCTGCGAGACTGGAGAGCTTCCTGTTCTTTAAAGTGATCAAGAGTAAGCCAGTGAAGAGTGGGAATTAGGATCTCGAAGGCATCCATGCCAGTTTGCCTTCTCTCCTCCTCCTCATTTCTTCTCTTCTCCTGTGAAATAATCAAAAGTAGAATTCTTATAGACCTGCTAGGTTTACCTGAGGAGTACAAGCACATGACTCCACTGGTTGGGCTCCTGCCCTCGCCATATTGTAAGTTATGAGGTGAAGTTTCAGACTGGCAACTGACTGCATCGACGGCTTCATTTCTCGATGCTGTTAAATCCTTGCACCTGTGTTCTGTCCACCTAGGAGGTTTACATTAATTGCACACTTGCAGAGGATGGGCTGGCCTCCAGGTGTTTTAAACGAAGGTTAAAGTTGTAAGATTTTAAATCATAATACAGTATACTTCCCCCTTCCTGATCTGTTCCTCAGGATATGTGAGAAACAGTTTTATCTTTTTTTTTTTTTTTTTTTTTTT
>PVJA010051248.1:0-12924 GCA_004027025.1 Myocastor coypus | reverse complement strand
TTTTTGTCTTTTTGAGACAGGGTCTCGCTATGCAGTTCAGGCCAGCCTTGAGCTCACTTTTGTAGCCCAGGCTGGTCTCGAACTCGCACCAATCCTCCTGCCTCAGCCTCCCAAGTGCTGGGATTACAGGCATGAGCCACCACGCCCGGCCTAAACAAAAGTTCTGAAACAAGAAAAAAAAAATTAAAAAAAATAAGACAAAAAAACAAAACAAAAACAAAAACAAATCAACAAACAGGGCAGGGGATATAGTTCGGCGATGGAATGCTAGTTTGGCATTTGTGAGGCCCTGGATTCAATTTCCAGTGCCACCAAAAGAACAAAGACAAATTCGCTAACCAGTCTTTGCTTTTCTCATGTAAGAGCGGACTGATAGAAGTGTTATCCTATCTTGGACCGCAAATGGTCACTCAGCTAAAGAAAAAACCCACCCAAAACAAAGCAAAACAACCCTCTAAGCTAGACCATAGGATGTGCTAGGATCTTCAGAAATTGTTGAGAATTAGACTGAAACATCCAATAGCCCATTCCAAGTATGTGAAGAAAATGAGCGGCTGATGCATCGAGACAGAAATTTTATAGGAGTGTGCCCACGGGCTGCTAGTCATGGCGCTAGAAAACATCAGCTTATTAAAACTATTGTTTGTGGTCCCACTAACATTTAGATGTTTATTATTTGGGCCAATTACATACAAAACAAAAAGGATGGACTGCCATTCCATCAGAGTTACATGTTTCTAAGAGAAATAGAAATGAAGGGCCAAGGCCTGGCAGGATGGCTCAGTGGTCTAAAGTGCCTGCTTGGGAAAGCTTGGGCGGCTTCAGGGACTGTGGCTCAATCCCCAGCACCACATGCTGCGCCGGCCCTGCCCTCTGGACGGGCTGAGCCAGCCATGAAAATGAGTGAATAAACAAAGGTTCTGAAACAAGAAAAAAATAAATAAAATTAAAAAAAAAAGAAATGAAGGGCCAGCTAGATAGCTTGGTGGATAAAAGTGCCTGCTTAGGCAGATGCAGAGACCAGGGTTCAATCTCCAGAGCGCTGTGCCAGCCCTGCCTGAGGCACATAGAGATGGTGAATGAGACTTGGCGTAGTGGTTCATGCCTGTAATCCCCATGCTTGGGAGGCTGAAAACAGGATTATCACTATGAGTCCAATCTGTGCAGTGAGACCCTATAGACCCTTTACTAAATACATAAAAAAATAAAAAGGAAGAATAACTGCATTGAACCTTTACAGAGGTTCTTTTTTTTTTTTTTTTTTTTTTTTTTTTTTTTTTTTTTTTTTTTTTTTTTTTTTTTTTTTTTTTTTTTTTTTTCCTGCTCTTTTTCCCCTTCTGTACCAGAAATCAAAACCAGGACCTCGTGCTTACCAGAAAAGTTCTATGCCACTGAGCTCTATCCCCTGCCCCTTTTATTTATTTATTTATTTATTTATGATTTTTTTTTTTTTTTGGTGGGACTGGGGTTCAAACTCATGACCTTGCACTTGCCAAGCAGGCACTTGTGCCACAGAGCTATGTCCCCAGGAACAAATTCCTGTCCCCCTTTTAAAGAGTTTTCATGTTTGGTGCTAATAGCCTTTGAGTGTGCATGTGCATGTACGTGTGCGTGCATGTGTGGGCTGTATCCCAGCCCTGTTATTATTTTATGTTGAGACAGGGTCCCATTATGTTGCCTAGGTTGGGCTTGAATCTGGAAGTCTGACTCTTGCCTCCCAGAGTGCTAGGATTATAGGCATGCGTCACCAGGCCCAGCTATGTTATATGTATTTTGAAAGTATATAGTGATTACTTTTGAAAATTGTGGCTTCCATTTAGGTTTTATAGCCAAATTGGTTAGCTAAGAAGTTAATTAATGTGAAGGACTCTTGTGGTATTTTGCAATTGGATTGGATGGCTCATTCAGGCAAAGTATGTTAAAGAGAAAGGAGTGAGCAGTAGATCTGTTGAATCCGTGGATAACATCTTTGGTGTCAGGACAATCCTGGAGTCATACAACTGCACATGAATGTGGCGCTGGGCCTGGGGCATCAATATGCTGCCTAACTTGTACTTCTTTCTCTAGTTACAGCTGTTACACTAAATCCTCCCACCAGTCAGACCATGTTGGGGCACGTCATATCTAAGTAAGTACATTTTGCTTCTCACTGACATAATATAGCAGAAATGTTGGGTGCCTTTATGTTTGCCTTAAGGAGGAACATTTATATTATTAGGTAGAATTTCTAGGATCAAGCTCAGGCAATGCTGATGGCATTTTCATGTCCACTGTGGATCATAGCTAATTTGACTTTAATTCAGTGGTTGACATCAAGGTTTCACGAATGCTGAGTAAGTGCTTCACCTGAGCTAGACCCCTAGCCCACACATAGTTATTTATTTATTTACACACACAGGGTCTCCCTATGTACTTCAGATTGGCCTTAAACTCACTGTGTGGTCCAGGGTGGCCTTGATCTCAGTGCTGGAATTACAGGCATGCACCACCACACCCAGTTCACACCTAGTTTTTTTTTTTTGACAATTGTGCTTTGTCTTAGAACTAGGGTTAACTCAGTGTTCTTACCCAAACGGCCCCACCTTCCCCCCCCCCACACACACAGAGCCATAAAAATGGTGTAACATAAGGCCAGGACTTTGAGGGTGAGACACTCAGCAGGTAATGAGTACTGTCCCTAGAGCCTCTTGAGATGACCTTTTGTTTCTCTGGCACAGACAGCCTGAAGAGAAGCTAGTCTTTGGGCCTCAATCTAGAAGTTGTCACTCATTGTTCTAATTGTTAGCCGCAAAATTGACCGATGAGGTATATATAGAAAAGATCTCCAAATAGTGGCTGGTCAGCACTTTCTTTTGCAATCAAAGCAGTACGGCTGTGACATGTTTTCATCTGATTTAACTCACGGATAAGTCCTGAATCAGACCTTTTGACAGTTGCTGTGGAGGCGGGGCTACCAGTGGCTTCCTTGTGATTGGCCTGGAAGCTCTGCTGAGTGGCTTTTGGGCCTGGCAGCCTTCCTCAAGTAAAGTGACCACTGCTACCTCCCTCCCTAAGCCATAGGAACATCTGTCATCAATTTCTTCTTCCATAGGACTAAAACCCTATTGTGCTGAATTTTATTTTATTTTTTGATACAGGTTCTGGCTGTATAGTATGGGCTAGCCTTGAGCTCACTACATAGCCCAGACTGGCCTCAAACTTGGGGTAATATTCCTGCTTCAGGATTGGGAGGGCTGGGACCACAGGCTTGTGTCACCATGCCTGGCCTTTGCTATATTTTAAACTGTTAAGTTTGGGCTCACAGAGATAGCTCAGTGGTCTAAGCACCTGTCTAGCAATCTCAAGGACCCAGGTTTGATTCCCAGAACTGCATGATCTGTGGGTCCTGCTCTGGGCACAGAAACCAGCCACCAAGACCAGGCCTGTAATCCCAGTGCTGGGAGGCTGAAACTGGAGGATCACTACAAGTCTGAGCTGTGTAGTGAGGCCAAATACATAAAGTTTAAAAAAAAAAAAAAGAAAAGAAAAAGGTTAGGTTTTATCAATGGTGGCAGCACAGCAGAGAAGCAGAAATAAGAAAGGTGGGGGGAGGGGAGAAGCCTTTATTAACTCTCTGAAGACACAAAGCGGACCAAGAACAGGGAGATGGGGAAATTCTCTGACCTGAGACGAGGAGGATGAGACTTTATGGACTTCTGCTAGGGCAGAGTTTGAGGGACAGGTTCAGAGACACACAAGGTGCTGATTGGAGGCTCCCTTGTACGTGCTGGGAAAGGTAAAAGGAAGTTGTATACAGGGCTAGAGTGGGGAGGGAGGAGGAAATGTTGGGAAGATAAGCTGTTGTGTGGGGGATTCAGCCATGTGGAATCAGGGCTGTGATAATTTAGCAGTTTGTACCAGGGCTGGAACCTATCACAAAGATTTTAGGAAAGATTATCAGTGAGAATCTCCTTGTGAAAAGTGTTTTTTGCTGAAATCTATAACATAATTTCCCAGTAAAAGAATATACTTTTCAGCTGGGGAGATAGCTCAGCCATCTAAGTGCCTGCCTGGCAAGTGCAAGGACCCTAATTTGATCTCCAGTACTGCATGCCATGCTGGCTCCAGAGCCTGGGGTATGCAGTGCCTGCCTGTACCCTTTGGTGGCACAAGCCTATAATCCCAGCACTGGGAAGGCTGAGACAGGAGGATAATAATGAGTCTGAACTTCATAGTGAGATCCTGTGTCCAATCAATAAATTAAAAAAAAAAATATATATATATATATATATATATATATATATATATATATATATATATATATATACCTGCCCTGGTGGGGGAGTGGGGCTGGCACAGCATGTGGTGCCAGGAATCAAACCACATTCCCTGCAGTTACCTAAGCAGGTGCTTTAGACCACTGAGCCACCTCATCGGCCCCTAATTTTATTTAGAATGATTTTGCTATACCATGCATGTGTATTTCCTTAACATCTACAACTCAAACTATGTCCCTTGTATAAAAAAAAAAAAAAAAAATTAGGGCCAACCAAGTAGTTCAGTGGATTAAAGTGCCTGCAAGCAGGCACAGGGGCCAGGGGTTCAATCCCTGGGGCCTGTCATGCCAGCCCCAGCCCCAGTCCCAGGGTGCACTAAGACAGCAATCGAGACTGGGCGTGGTAGCACATGCCTGTAATCCCAGCACTTGGGAGGCTGTAAATAGGAAAATCACTATGAGTCTGATTGTTATGGTTTATGTCTAGTTGTCCCCCCAAAACCTTATGCAATCATGGGGAGGGGACTTCTATAGATTGAGAGTTGACTCATGAGTCACTAGGATTATGTGTTTTAGTACTGATGAGATTATTGGTCTGAGTACTGCTGGGAATTACAGGTGTAGCTAGAGGTGGATAGGCTAAGGCAGAAAGCCTGATGTAATTTAAAGAGAGACAGAGAGACAGACTAGCGCTGTTGCTCTCTGCTCTCCTGGTTGTTCCGGTGCCTCTGTCACCATTGTTGCTGTTCCGCCACCATGAACTGTTGCTCTCTGCCATGTGCCACTCAGCCTTGGAGCCGGCTGAATATGGACTAAGACCTCCAGGAACTGTGAGCTAAATAAACCTTTCCTTCCTTCATTTTGAGTGTTGGGTATTTGTCCCAGCAAATGAGTAAAAAGTAACTAAGACACTGATATAGTAGTGGAACTCTGAATACCCTGTAGACCCTTCCCTAAAGTACAGGGGAAAAAAAAAAAAGAAAAAACAAAACAAAACAACAACAAAAAACCATAAATGCTTACCAATTTCTATAGTCTTCTGTATCATTTATCAAGTCAGACATTTTAATCACATCCATGAATGTAGCACACAATTCACAGTGCCATTAGTAGTGTTCCTAACTACAGTATACATAGACGTTAATATTTCAGGTTCTCCTAGAGTCAGATTGCACAGGTCCAAAACTTGACAATGCACTTGTCAGGTGTGTGATTGGACCTACGTTACTTAGCCTTTCTGGGCTACAGTTTTCTCATCTGTGGAATGGAAGTCACCATGGCACTGTTGTTAAAGGACCAAATGAAATAATATATGATGCCACAGTCACTTTCCTATCACTGGGACATAACACCCAATATCCCTAAGTTAAAGGAGAGATATTTATTTAGGTTCACTGTTTCAGTCCATAGTTAGTTGACTTCAAAGCAGAAATAAGTGGCAAAGGAGCATCATAAGGAAAAAGTGCTCTAGTCATGGTAGCCAGGAAGCAAAAAGAGGAGTAAGGAGCTTGTGCTCAGGATGCACTTTTCTAGGTCAGGCCCTGGTGACCCACCTCCAACCAGGCCCACCTCCTAGAGTACATTCAGCACTGAAGTTATCAATGGTTGGGTCCATTAGTGAGTACAGCATCCCATGAGCCAATTACCTTCCCAACACACAAAGGGGGGTATTTTAGACAAACCATAGCACATGGCAGGTGTCCAGAGCAGTGTCTGGCATGGTAACCACACAAACCTTTTTTTAGCAAAGAGTATTAGAACTTTAGACAGAACATGTTTTGGTTGTTAAGAATAGAAAATTATTCATATTAGCTTAAATATTTTTTCCAAAGGTTGTATTTTATAATAAGGCTCCATATTCAATTTCATGGACATCTGATGACAGCAGGACATGTGGAAAACCACAGCTATGTTGGTCTACTTTTTGCCAAAATATCAAAGGAAAAGAATTTAAAGGTTTTATTTTGGCTTGTGGATTCAGATGGTGCAGTCTATGGTCAATGGTTCTCTTGCTTCAAGGCCTGTGGTGAGGTTCAAAAGTCATGATGGAAGGACATGGAGAAAAGCCGCTTATCTCATGGGAGCCAAGAAACAGAGAAGGTAAGAGAGTCCCAAGAGAAGGAGCTGGGGCCCAGATATAGTCTCCAAGGTCACATTCCCATGCTCCATTCTCTTCCTGTAGGTCTTGCTTCTTATTAGCTCCCAATAATGACATCAGATTAGGACTTACTAATGAAGTTAGTGTCCCTGTGATCCATCTTCCAAAAGCACTACTTTTGAACATATGCGCTTTCAGGGGGACATTTTAGATCTAAACCAGAACAAGAGCTGAAATCTCATGTGGGTTCTCCCTACATCTCACATGCCTTTGCTTCCCCTGTATGTGAGGTGGGATCTGGTTTTTTTTTTTTTCCTCTGTCCTGGGAATACACCCCTTTTATACACAAGGCTCCCAGTAGTCATATTAATATTCAGTGACCTGCTGCTTAGTCAAAGTTGACTGATGTAGGGCACGTGACCCAAGCTGTGTCAATCATGTCTGTCTTATAGGAATTTAAAATTAGGAGTCAAGAGACTGGAGACTTAATAATGGATCCTTGTGATAACAATGAGGAGAAGACCCATAGGTTCCTGCTATTGCAAACCAAAGATGTGGAAGACCTGACCGTGCTCTTCCTTAATTTCTTAGTGCAGATAAAGATCTCCACATACGGCCATCAAACAACAGCTTCATTTTAGATTAAGTTCTAAAATTAAAAGTAGGAACATAAATGCCATAAAACTTCTAATTCTCATAGGACCAATGAAGACTAGCTTCATTGTGTGTGCTATTGCATTGGCTTCTTTCTGAAAGAGAAAGACTATGAATGTACTCATTTTTTTTTCAAGCCAGGATGTTTGATACTGAGGCAGCAGTCCAGGGGAGGAACTAGTAAACTAGATATGGGATTGAAAAAAGTGATGGAGACCCTAAGGCCAAGGTTTTAACTCTTTGAAATTGATTCAATGTGGGTATAAAGAGAAGTCAAAGGTGATACCAGCTTAGATGTTCAGTTAGGAAAGATACTAGATACATTATAAACAAGGACATTCATGGACAGTAATGGTTCTGTGGGAGACTTAGAAACAGGGGTGGTGGCACTAGTTGTGAGCCTAAAACAAGCAGCAAGATGGCAAATCAGAGGGCAGCCTTGCCTACAGTGAGACGGTCTCAAAATAAAAGGGGCTGGGTATGTTGGGTATGTAGCTCAGTGGTGAAGCATTTTTCTAAAATACATGAGGCTTTGGGTTTAATCCCTAATGCTTAAATAAAAAAGTAAGAGAATAAGGAAGCCAGGTGTGGTGGCACACACCTAAAAGCCCAGCACCCTGGGAGGTTCAGACATAGGAAGGCAAGTTCAAATCCAGCCTGGCTAACTTAAGACTCAAAAGGTTGGGGATATAGCTCAGTGTGAAGGCCCTGGGTTTAACCCCAGTACAACAACAACAACATCAATTACAGAGTTCAGAGAAGGACTTGGAGCCCATCTGCACTTTCCACCAAAAACTGTGGTCTTTGGTCCTGGATTTATTTTAGCTTCTTAAAAAATTTCAGTTTCTTGTCTATAGATGGATACTTCCCAGTAAGACTGCAGTAAGACTGTGCATATAAGGGTGTAGCTTATTGCCTGGCAATTAAGTATTCATAAAACATGCACTAATAGGATGATGATGTTGTGATGCTATCTAGAAGCCCATGGGAAAGCCAGGACTGGAGTGCTGTGGTAAGAGATCTGTTACAGGTGGAAGTGACGCACATTAGTAGGTTGAAGCAGCAAGGTAGTTAAGTTGTGGGTCTTCCAAGTTTCTGGTAAATGTCTATTTCTTCCTGATCCTAAGTTATTGTTAAAATCAAGTAAATCGGCCTTAAGGGCAAACAACACATTAAGTTGCTTGGGTTTAATCCCTAATGCAGGTATCTGCATGTCTAGCCAGTGTGGAGGTGAACCAACACCTGGAAGTTCTTCCCGGTCTCGTCAGGCCTCCTCCCACACTGCCAGGCTCCTGCCTGCTGCTGCCACACTCTGCTGGAAGCCAGCCAAGCAGATGAGCTGTCCGGGTAGGGGTTCTCTAGAGAAGAGATACAGAGAAAAGAATTCATGTTGTGTGGATGACAGTTTTTCCACTTACCTTTTCTGAATTGCTTCTGGTTTGTAAAGTTTGCGTCTCCTTTGGCTTTCCTCAGTAAAACTGGTGAAAGTTGTGTCTTGCTACATAGACAATGGTGGCTGGACTTTGAAAGGGGAAGGTAAGGAAGAGGTAGATGTAGTGGGGGAAGAGCAGGAGAGGAAACAAAGGAAAAAGGTTCGGAGAGAAAGAGGGGCTGCTAGGGGATAGAGAGGTGAGGTGGGTGCTCCAGGTGACAGGTCACTAGCACTTTTGTTTTGTAAATGGAATCCTTAACCCAAACTGTCTCCAGTGGGAATCCAGCTAGTCTTCCTTGTTTTTTCAGCCTTCTGGCAAAACTCTGGGGCTGGGCTCCCAAAGGCCAAAAGGGCCAGGGGTTAGCAGCTGTGGAGCTCTCTGAGGTGCAGTCTTCTTAAAGTACCAGACCACACAACCTGGCTTCGTCTTGGGCTTCCTGGGGGAGGAAACTGTCTTTTGGAGATAAAAATGTTAAAGCAAATTTGATCTTAGGGATAGGTTTTCCATGGTGTTGCAACAAGAGAAACAGGCAGAAGGAAAAAGGGAAAGGGGCTTTATTATCTAGAAGGACAAGGTGAGAATTTGGGAAGATAGGGAATTCTCTGGATTGAAACAAAGGGAGGCTGAGGCTTTTCTGGCCTTTTGCCAGGGGTGGGGTTTGAGGAGGATGTTGAGATATACCTGAGGGCCTTCCCTGAGGTGGTAGGAAAGGTGAAAGGAAATTGCACCCTGGGCAGAGTTGGAGAAGAGGGGAGGTGGTCTCTGGAAAGACAAGCTGTTGTTTTAAGGGTTTCAGCTGTATTACATGACCACCATAATGATTCAGCAATTCACACTAAGGCCAGAACCTATCATTCCCATCTTTTGGTTGTTATATAAGGAGCTACATGTCTCTTAGACTGCTTCCTGCTGAACTGGGTTGTCGTCTTGGGGGTTAGGGGAGTTGATAGGATAACAGTTCACACCCGTGTAGAAGTTAGTGCCAGGTGTCTCAGCTAGGACCAGAAGCTCATCATTAGTGATGGCTCACATCGGAGACTGAAGAAATCTTGAAAAAAGTTTTAAAAGACAGCATGTTAGGGCCGGGCATGATGGTGCACACCTGTAATCCCAGCACTTGGGAGGCTGAGGCAGGAGGATCAGTGTGAGTTCAAGACCAGCCTAGGCTACAAAAGTGAGCTCAAGGCCAGCCTGAACTGCATAGTGAGACCCTGTCTCAAAAAGGAAAAAAAAGGACAGCATGTTATGAGTATATGTCATCATGATTAAAGGACACAGGACAGGAAGCAAGGGGGCTATATGATGTAACTGTGTCATTTTACCACGACCACTTTGAAGAGGAGGAGTATCAATCTTATTTTTTTATATCATTGTGAGGAAAGGAAGTCAAGGTCATCTGTAGGACCTCGACATGACTGTATTGAGGGGCCTCATCAGAGGTGTAAAAGAAGGTGGCGGGATTGAGAGGGCTATAGGTGAAAATAGTGATAGAAAAATCTTTTATGAACATTAAATGGATTTGTTATATAGGAGGAGTCATTAGGGCTAGAATTGCCTTATGTGTGATGAGCTCACTAAGGTGATGGGTGAGTGGACTGTGATTGTCTTAAAGTGAACCTTTGTCGCTTGTGTTAGTGTGGCAGCTACTGTCTGTGGAGACATGGAGTCTACTTACCAACTGTGTTGTCTATAGTTGTTTAGAAAGGTAGGCTACTGCCTGAAAAGATGTTCTTTTGTAAAATGTCCATTGTATTGTGACCCTGAAAAGAAGTACATAGGGTACAAGGCTGAGTTGGGTTGGGTAAAGAGAGAGCTGGGGCCTGTTGTAGCTTGTGAAAGGAAGAATGGAACAGTAGGTTCACGGGGCTCTAGCAAGGAACATGTTGATGTTTTATAGAAGCTGTACTAGGGAAGCAATTTGAGAACCCAGAGGTAGAAAAAATTAGCCAGACAAAGGAAGGATAAAAACCATTATCTTGTGGTGGACCCTGAAGGTCACAAAGAAGGGCTTTGTGGTCAGCAGTGACTACATGAGTAGTGGGACTGAGGGTGAGTCTTACATATTTGACTTTTGGTGAAGCTATCTGAGCTTTGGAGGGAGAGACCCTATAACATCATCCTGACAGAAAATTGAGAAGAGTAGCTGTGTGTTTTAGGGCTAGGACATGAGAAGGGGAGCAAAGGAGGAGGTCACTGATGTATTGAAGGAGTGGCTGGGCTAGAGATCAAGGGTCTCAAGGTCAGCAGCGAGGTCTTGGCTAAAGGAATGGGGACTATCTCTGAGCCCTTGAGGCAGGACTATCTGTGAGCTGTTGAGATCGGAGAGTGTCTGGATCAGTGCATGAGAAGATCCTGGCAATCTGGGTCTAAGGCAATGGTGAAGAAGGCATCTTTTTTTTTTTTTTGTCTTTTTGAGACAGGGTCTCACTATGCAGTTGAGGCTGGCCTTGAGCTCACTTTTGTAGCCCAGGCTGGTCTCGAACTCACACCAATCCTCCTGCCTCAGCCTCCCGAGTGCTGGGATTATAGGCGTGAGCCACCACACCCGGCTAAGAAGGCATCTTTGAGGTCTAGGACAGTAAAGTGGGTAGTGGAAGGAGGGATATGAGAGCGCATAGTATAGGGGTTTGGCATCACTGGGTAAATAGGAGTAACCACATTATTATTAATTCTGAGATCTTGAACTAAATGATAGGAGCTATTGGGTTTCAGTATAGGAAGAATGGGGTTATTATATGGCAAGTGGGCAGTTTTAGAAAACTATTGTTGGTAAGGAGGCAGAGAATAATGGGCTTGAGTCTCTTTTGATGTTTGGAAGCTATTAGGTACTGGAGAATATAGAAAAATACTGTAGGATCTTTGAGGCATACTAGTCTAGGAACAGCATGTATGGCACAAGTAGAACTGGACGTGTCTCAGAGTATATGGTCAACAGAGAAGAGGGAGAGGGGAGCTGGCTGTACATTGAGGTTGGGTTTGTAGGATGTACATTGTCAGGGTAGGGAGGTGAGTGAAAAGTGGAGTTTTTGGAGGAGGTCTCTCCCATAAGAGGTATGGGACATGTTGGGATCACAAAGAAATTATGAGTGAAGAACAGTGTCTGGAGTCAGCAGGAAATGGGCCTGTCTGCAGGGGTCATTTAGGTCAGCCATCAACACCCACTAAGGAGACTGTAGAGCTAATATAATGATTTTATAATTTAGGAAGAACACTATATGTAGCTTCTGCGTCAGCAAGAAATGTTCTTTTTTTTTTTTTTTAACCTGAGAGGTCCAGCAAGACTCGATACTCTTGACAAAGGTGCTTTGATGTAGGCCCTAGAACCCAAGCTTTATTTTCGCTCTTCAGTGGCAAGACTAAGCAGGTCAAGTATATGGATCTGGCCATAGCGAAGTTTTCTGTGAGGTCAGGGAATTGGATGACTTACCCGCTCTCTGGCAGACAGGGCAATTGCATTTCCAGTGATGACTATAAGCTGGGGTAGGCTCATGCTCAGCCTCCTTCTTCACTACACTTGGCTTGCTTGGCAGCATTGTTTAGGCTCAGTATTACCTTGTCAAGGTCCTACGTTGGTGGGAGTCCCGAGTGTCACAGTCAAAAGTTGGCAGTGTGTATAGTTAATTTTAGTCTCTATTATTAAAGACACAGAAAGTTAGATTAAGTAAGTATTCCTGTGGAGTTTGAGGGCAGAGATTTATTTATTTATTTATTTATTTTTAGCTTGGCATGAATGTCAGGAACAAACAGGGATATAAAATAGGAATTAATAAAAAAAATAGGAGTAACAATTTTTTTTGGAGAATCTGTGTCTACATTTAGTATATTTACTTTGGAGCAATACACTTACTTGGTTATTAGAATTTAGTCTGAGTATTGAGTACCTTGAAATATAAAATATAACTAGAGAACTATTATTTTTTTATTAACCATGGACATTTTCTCAGTTTAATCCCTGTAGAATGTTAATGGACAAGTTATGTAATTTTGTAGAGATCATTTGACATCAAGTCATACATATTAGGGGCCCGGCCGGATGGCTCAGTGGTCTAAAGCGCCTGCTTGGGGAAGCTTGGGCAGCTTCAGGGACTGTGGATCGATCACCGGCACCACACGCTGCACCAGCCCTGCCCTTGGGGCGGGCTGAGCCGGCCATAAAAATGAGTGAATAAACAAACAAAGGTTCTGAAACAAGAAAAACAAATAAATAAATAAAATTAAAAATTCTTTAAAAAAAAAAGTCATACATATTAAAAAAAAGTCATACATAGCAGTGTAGCAAGAAAGTCATACAAAATTCCCATTTTGTTCTTGCATCTCTAATATACACAGGATACATATCACATAAGTTTTGGTAAGAAAATTATTATTTGGCTGATGACCTCATGTTGACTTAATAGGAACCTGCATCTCTAAATGTAACAGTACATGCATAGGATGTATAGCACATAAGTTTAGTAAGAAAATTATTATATGGGGGGGCCGGG
>PVJA010051247.1:0-12917 GCA_004027025.1 Myocastor coypus | reverse complement strand
GGGGAGGGGAGGGGGAGGGGAGTTAACTGATTTCCTAGTTTTCAACTTGGAAAACAAAACTCAACAGAAACCTGTACCTGTTTATCTGCTCATGGAAAGCTACCTCCAGCAAGTACAATTCCCAATGCCCTCTGGAGGACCAGATGGGAAGGCAGGGTAAGAAAGAAAAAGACATGCTATGCTAGGCAGCACCAGGAGCAACCAAGGACGGGGTCCAGTAGCTCCCTGGGGCTGACCCTCCAAGAAAGGAAAACAGAGACTGCCCAGCAGGGTACATATCTGATACCTGCATAAAGTGAGGGTTATCCCACAGAACTGACCCGTACCCTAAAATGCAAGAGTGAGGGAACAGAACTGCCATATAACACAACATACATTCCCAGGTTGACTAGCTCTGTCACAGGGAGTCAGCGCGACGTGGGTGCGATAGACTGAAAATGAAACTCAGATTTTGACAATTTGATGAGGTTATAGAAAAGCAGGTCTACCTTCTGAAAATATACACTGAAGTCTTTTGTGTAAGAGAAGAAAAAGTAATCTGGATTTTTCATCTTATTCTCACTTCATACATTCTGAAATACATTCTCATTTGCTGTAAAAGAAAACATGTATGCACTAGAACGACCTGGAATAAGGTCAGTGTGAGGACCAAGTTGATCACTCCAGCTGTTCTCCCCAGCAAGGTCCAGAGCTGCCCCTTGGGGCACCCTACAGAGGTCGGGGGACCTGATTATGGTAGCAACCTAACAAAACAACAGGAGAAACTAAGACAGCTCAGCAAGTACACAGGAACTATCCCTTGGAGATGCCCACAAATACCACAGTGAGGTATACGGCAGAATTCAAACTGCAGCTAAGGCCCCACATGAAAACAGGGAGCACCAAACCTTCTTTGTCCCTTCAACCACCCTTCCACTCAGCATGAGGGCAGCACGAGTACTGCAGGTGCTGAGTAGCAGCCAAGCACCTTCCCAGATGCACAGTGAAAACCTCAAATGTCCCTCCTCATCTGCCTGGACTCTGCATGGGCAGGCTCTGGGTTGAGCTGGCTGGCCAAACATTACAGCAGCACAGACCTTCATGACAGCTGTGCAGTGCAGGCCAGGAGAGCAGCCTTCAGAACCCCCCACCCTCGTGAGAACCAGAACTTCTGGAGTGGGGCCTGCTGAGGGGGGAGAGCACCCCAAGGGCTCACAGGATCTGACCGCCACACCCGCACAATGCCCACCCTGTGGCCCAGTCCATCAGCAGTGTTCTGGTATGCTATACATGCAGTTCTGCTCACTACCCGAGGATCTTGTCGTTATGCCTCAAGAACCTCTTTTTTCCTGGGGGAGTGGGGGGCTACTGGGGATCGCACAGCCTCCACCCTGAACTGCATCCTCTGCTTTTAATCTTGACACAGGGTCTCACTAAATCACCCATGTTGGGTTCAAATTGTGCTTTCCTTGTGCAGCGCCCAGAGCACTGGGATTCAGGTGTGGGCCACCACATGCATCTAAGAACCTTCTTTTCCACCTTACTGAACAACCACTACTGAGGAACTCTCTTCCCATGTGTGCAACTAAATTTCACATTCCACGGTACGATTTCAAAGATGACAAACTAGAAAACCCATCCAGGCTTGTTATGTACAGAAGAGGTCGTCACTAGCCCACTGTCAGCACACCACTGCCAACATGTTTCACAGAAAACAACCTATTTTTCTGTGGCAGGCGTTGCAGCAGGCTGACTGAAAACTGGCCTAAGACCTAGTTTTGCATGGTCAGGTGTGCTCACAGCAGCCAGGGCCCTGATCTATTCTCTCTGGGGCTTGGATTCACAGCAGGCCAGCAGCAGCTAAATGCTACTGTAGGACATAGGCCACTTTGAGCTTGAGACCATGCGCAAAGGAAGGAGGAAATTTCTCTAGGGACATCATAAACTTGAACCTCAGCTGGGCATGGTGACACACACCTGTAATCCCAGCACCTGGGAGGCTGAGGCAGGCAGATCAGTGTTTGAGACCAGCCTGAACTGCATAATGAGACCCTGTCTGAAAAAGACAAAAATAGGGCCCGACGGGATGGCTCAGTGGTCTAAAGAGCTTGCTTGGGAAGGCTTGGGCGGCTTCAGGGACTGCGGTTTGATCCCAGGCACCACATGCTGTGCCAGCCCTGCCCTCAGGGCAGGCTGAGCCGGCCATAAAAATAAATGAATGAACAGACAGGAGTTCTGAAACAATAAATAAATAAATAAATAAATAAATAAATAAATATTTTTTAAAAAAATAAACAAACAAACTTGAACCTCATAGAAATTTACATTAAAAAAAAAAAAAAAGTTCTAGCCAGGCGTGGTGGCTCATGCCTGCAATCCCAGCACTTGGGAGGCTGAGGTACGAGTTTGAGACCAGCCTGGGCTACAAAAGTAAGCTCAAGGCCAGCCTGAACTGTATAGTGAGGGGGCTGGGGAGATAGCTCCATGGCACAAGTGCCCATCTGGCAAGTGCAAGGTCATGAGTTCTACCCCAGTCCTGAAAAAAAAAAAAACAAACACAAAAAAACAAAAACAAACAAACAAAAAAAAAACTTGAGGCTGAGGAGATAGCTCCGTGGCACAAGTGCCTGCCTGGCAAGTGTAAGGTCGTGAGTTTGAACCCCAGTCCAGCAATAAATAAAATAAATAAATATTTTAAAAATACATAAATAAATAAATAATTGCATAGGGAGAGGGACTGGGAAGATAGCTCCACGGCACAAGTGCCTGCCTGGCAAGTGCAAGGTTGTGAGTTCAAACCCTGGTCCCGCCAAAATAAATAAATAAACAAACAAACAAACTGCTTAGACTCTGTCTCAAAAAGACTTAAATAATGGGGCCCGGCAGGAGGGCTCAGTGGTCTAAAGCGCCTGCTTAGGAAAGGCTTAGGTGGCTGTAGGGACATGCTACGCCAGCCCTGCCCTCGGGGCAGGCTGAGCCAGCCATAAAAATAAACAAAAGTTCTGAAACAAGAAAAAAATAAATAAATAAATAAAAGGCTCACTAGTCATAAGTTTGTTTTTTTTTTTTTTGCGGGACCAGGGTTCAAACTCATGACCTTGCACTTGTCAGGCAACCACTTGTGCCACAGAGCTATCTCCCCAGCCCCAATCATAAAATTTATACACTAATACCTAGATTATGTTCTGCCTGATTGCACTTTATTTATTTTATTCTTGTTTAAGAACTTTTGTTTATTTATTTTTATGGCCGGCTCAGCCTGCCCTGAGGGCAGGGCTGGCGTAGCATGTGGTGCCGGGGATTGAACTGCAGTCCCTGAAGCTGCCTAAGCTTTCCCAAGCAGGTGCTTTAGACCATTGAGCCATCCTGCCAGGCCCTGATTGCACTTTAAAAAAATATCAAAATAACTAATTTATATATCTACATATTGTGTCCTCAAATAAAACACTTCTCCATCTTTTTAGGACTGATTCTGTAAAATATAAACCCTTCCAAAACAAATGATGTATTTATAATATTCATGCACATGCACACAGAAATAACTGCACAAGTTCTGAGTGGGTACCTACTTATTATCCATTAGCAACACACTTGCATGTTCTTCATGAGAGCCTTGTAACTACTGAAACCTATTTTTCCCTTATTAAAAAGAGAAAGGTGTGGGGTCAATGAGATAGTTTAGTAGTCTAAGGGCCTGCCTAACAAGCAGGAGGATCCAAGTTTGACCTCCAGTACCATATGGAGCGCTGTCCCAGAATGCGAGGAGCACCCTGCTGGTTACCATTCCAGGTGTGTTGGTACATGCCTGTAATCCCAGATATAGGGAAGCTGAGAGGAGTAACATTACCAACTCCAACCTGCATAGCAAGACCCCATACCAACTAAATAAGTAAATAGATGAAAGTTTAAATTTTTCAAGAAGAGAAAGATGGTGGGCTGGGGAGATAGCTGCACGGCACAAGTGCCTGCCTGGCAAGTGCGAGGTCGTGAGTTTGAACCCTGGTCCTGCAAAAAACAAAAGAGAGAGAAAGATGAGCCAGTGAGATAGCTCAGTGAGCTAAAGTGCCTGCATAGGCAAAATCAGGCAAGCTCAGGGACCACAGTTTGATCCCCACCCCTACAGCAGGCTGAGCCATGCTGGCTTGTAACCCACTGGGTAGGCTAAAAACAGGAAGATCACTATGAGTTTGAACTATGTAATTAGATCCTGTAACAGCCAAATACAGAACAAGAGGAGGAGGAATAAGAGGAAGAGGAGGAAGAAGAAGAAGAGGACAGCAACAAAAAGAGATGTGCCAGTCATGGTAGCACA
The DNA here is from genome assembly GCA_004027025.1 of Myocastor coypus. Taxonomy (NCBI): domain Eukaryota; kingdom Metazoa; phylum Chordata; class Mammalia; order Rodentia; family Myocastoridae; genus Myocastor; species Myocastor coypus. The sequence goes on along the minus strand of PVJA010051247.1, from coordinate 8,626 downwards.
CACCTTTAATCCTAGCAATCAAGAGGTCAAGGCAGGAAGATTATGAGTTCAAGTCCAGTCTGAGCTACATAGTGAGACCTTCTCTCCTAAGCCTAGCCTGGGCTATACAGCAAGATGAGAGAGACAGTGAGCAAAGAACACGGACAGATGGACACCTGCATGTGCATGCACACACACGTGCACACACACATGCATGCACGCACACACACACACACACACACACACACACACACCATATGCACCATAAGCCTATGAACTCAGAAAATAGGCAAAGGACAGTGGCACATGCCTATATACTTCCAGCCAGTGTGGAAGCAGGAGGAATACAACCTGTTGGAACATAAGAAAGCCGGGGACTTAGCTCAGGGTTGGCCCAGCACAGCAAAGAGAAACAAACACTCAAAATACACTATTTCTCAAGTTAGTCCCTATTAAAAGAACAAGGTAGTTACAAAAGAGCACATTCAGCTCTGAGGCCCCAGCTAGTCCACTGACCACTCATTACCCTAATTACTAACCTCTACACCACCGCCCAGGCCCGTCTGTGCTGGCTGAACACTTGGCCCCGAGCTTAATTACAGGTCTGCTCTGAGCCCTCTGCTCACGGGCAAGGGCAGGGGCAGCACAGGTGCATAGATGGCTAGATTTCACATGTGCTGCTTGTGCTGCCCTTGTGAGTGTCTGCAGCCTCCACACTAAGAGTGGGGTACAGCAGAGATGTACCCTGTCTTGGGAAGTCTGACCAAGTGCTCTAAGCATACCCCAAATGTCTGGCTCCAGAATCAGACAGGAGGCAGGAACACACCAAGATTCCTGTTTAGTGTATCAAGGAATAGGACGTGAGCAAGAGCTGAGGAAATAGCTCAGCAGCGTAAGCACGTTTCCCAAGTTGCAAGGCCCTGAGTTTGATCTCAATGTGAGCATGCTTAAATGCTGCTTAAGGGGCCCGGCAGGATGGCTCAGTGGTCTAAAGTGCCTGCTTAGGAAAGCTTGGGCGGCTGCAGGGACCACGGTTCGATCCCCGGCACCACATGCTGCGCCAGCCCTGCCCTCAGGGCAGGCTGAGCCGGCCATAAAAATAAATAAACAAAGTTCTGAAACAAGAAAAAAAATAAAATTAAATAAAATTCTTTTAAAAAAAAAATGCTGGGGCCTGGCGGAATGGCTCAGTGGTCTAAAGCGCCTGCTTGGGAAACCTTGGGCGGCTTCAGGGACCGAGGTTTGATCCCCGGCACCACATGCTGCGCCAGCCTTGCCCTCAGGGCGCAGGCTGAGCTGGCCATAAAAATAAGTGAATAAACAAATAAAGGTTCTGAAACAAGGAAAAAAAAAAAAAAAAAGAAGTGCTGCTTAAGTCTTCAGATTAGAAAGTTTTCTAACAATAAAATCCCTTCTTGGAATTCAAATGTAGTACCATGGCTCAGCAAGCAGGAGATTCTGGATTTGAGCCTCCGCACTGAAAAATATCAAACCAAAATCTCTCTCTCTCTCCCAAACAGCTTTCCACATCTGACTTCAATACTCAGATTCAGTAAGCACCTTACAAAGACTGTCATGACTGAGGGTCTCCAGAGGCCAGCCAGTTCTGTTCCTCTCTCAGCTAAAGGGCAAATAAAATTCCACCTAACCCAACCTGCAAGTCATCCTCTAGAGCTGCCAGTCAGGTCCACCAAAGTGCTGTCCTCACAGATGAGCTCCTAGTGGGGAGCCAGCACCGAAGAAGGCCAACTGCAGCTGGCATATCAGCTGACCCAGAACAACACAGCCTTCAGGTCTTTCCCCTCTGCTATTTCTATTTCCTCTCCGGACTTGGTCTGCACTTTATCTATCACCCTGGTCAATGATCAGCAACACAAGGGCCACCTGGGAGCCGGGAAGCACGGCCAAATCATACAGCCAACTATTAGATATGCCTGTCATCCCAGCCACTTGAGAGAATGATGCAGGAAGGTTTTGAGTTCCAGCCCAGCTGGACAGCTTAATGAGATTCTGTCTCTAAATAAGAGCTGGGCTGGAGATGTAGCTCAGTGTGAAAGCTGGACTCCCTCCTCAGAGATGGGAAGGCACATTCTACAGCTTCTGCTATCAGTCCGAGGCTACTTCCCCACACTGAGCCCAACTGCACTTGTAACCTGCACTGATCAGAACACAGGACAAGTAGCATAAACCCCACAGGCTTCAAGGAGCTTCACTGCTGCCCCTCAGAATTCAGCCCTTAGGGATGAAGGTGCAGCTGGACTGCTGGCGGCCAGGAAGGTATGGCAGTGTCTTAGCTACAGACCTACCCGCCCCAGGCCAGACAGCATCACAAGGCTCTGCCATCACACTGAGGCCTGGAGAATGGCACCTTCAACCACCAACGACAGGGTAGTCTGCTGTCCCACGACAAACAGCAGACATAAGGTGATATACTTTTTTTTCTGTGTGGGACCAGGGTTTGAACTCATGATCTTGCACTTGACAGGCAGGCACCTGTGCCATGGAGCTATCTCCCTAGCCCCAATTTGCTTTTTAAAATACACGAAGATATGAGTTTGAGTCTCAGTATCCCCTCAAATAAATAAATCAGACTTTCTAAATTTAAAAGATGTGGGCCAGCAAGATGGCTTAGTGGTCTAAAGAACCTGCAGAGGAAACTTAAGGCAAGCGCTGCGACCGCTCCTCGATCCCTGGTACCACATGCTGTGCACCCCCACCCCAGGGCGGGCTGAGCCAACCATAGCACAAATGAATGAGGTTTAAGAGAAATAAATAAAAAATCTTGAAGAAAAAAAGCTGGGCGTGGTGGTGCACGCCTGTAATCCCAGCACTTTGGAGGCTGAGGCAGGACTGGTGCCTCAGCCTGGGCTACAAAAGTGAGCACAAAGCCAGCCTGAACTGCATAGTGAGACCCTGTCTCAGAAAGACAAAAAAATAAAAAAAAAATAATAGAAGACGTAATCCAAAAAATGGACATCTAGGGGGGCCCAGCAGGATGGCTCAGTGGTCTAAAGCACCTGCTTAGGAAAGCTTAGGTGGCTGCAGGGACCACGGTTAGATCCCCGGGAACCACATGCTGCACCAGCCTCACCCCTAGGGCAGGCTGAGCTGGCCATAACACAGATAAATAAAAGTTTAAACTCGTGCTCCTCCTGTCTCAGCCTCTCCCAAGAGTGCTAGAATTACAGATGTGTGCCACATGATCAGAAGATCCTGCTGTTCAGCAGCATCTGTGGTATACACCAAGAGGTTACAACCACAACCCAGCTGTAAGAAAGCACCTTTTACTTCTGCTACTGCCAGAGCTAAGCACAAAGATACTCTACTCCAAGGCCAATTCCCTGGAAAAATACTCTTTCTTTCCCTTCCGCACCATGGGTGGAAGCAGCACCCTCCATACACTCTGAGTTCTGTCCTCACAGACCTTTACAAGAGCACTTCTACCTGTCCAGCATGGCAGAGGCAGGAATGCTGAGCTCAAGACTTCAAGACTAGTCTGAACTACATGGCAAGACTCTGTCTCAAAAACAAAACAAAAACCACAAAATCAAAATAAGAGTTCTTCAGTTGGCCCTCAGCAAAGTCACCTTAACACCAACTACTGTCCCCAAACACCTGACTCTACAGATTAACTTAAGGTATTTCTCTAAGACCTGTGGGTCCTAGGGCTGGGGCGACAGCTCCGTGGTACAAGTGCCTGCCCGGCAAGTACAAGGTCGTGAGTTTGAACCCTGGTCCTGCCCCCCCCCCAAAAAAAGGCCTGTGGGTCCCTCCCAGGCTTGCAGACAGACTGATGAGGAGGTCCCAAGAATTCTGACCATCAGCCCAACTGTCAGTCAGCTCAAGAACCATAAAACTAACCCATGATTCAGGTAAAAATCATCAAGGCATTAGGTAGTCAACCAGTGAAGGTTTGACAGAAAGGCTTCTCTGAAGAGGCTTAGGGACTGCAGTGTAAACAAAACTGATGTGGAGGATGGGGAGTCGGGATAGCCTCACCCTGAAAGCTCAATGAAAGGGGGAGCCCTGGACCCAAGGGTGGGCAAGTTGAAAATGGGGCAGTGAGGCAGGTAAGGAGTCAAGGAAAAAAACTAAACCGGACAGCAGAACCAGGAGCCTGGGACACGGCAGAAGCTAAGAAGACTGTGGACACCAGAGGGACAGACAGTCACTTGAGGAGCTCTGCCTGCTCACACAGACTCACTTATACTAGGAGATATGGCTAGGGCAGAGCCCCAGACCTACACTCAGCGGAGCAGCCTTTGACCAAGTGAAACCCCCAGAACCCCTGAAACACTCATCCTGTGTGCGTGCTGTTAAGACAGGCTTTGTTGGCTCCTTCCAAGCACTGGGTGACAGGTGTGCACCACCATGCATTAATTTCATCATCCCTATTAAACTCTCTTAGTAGTTTCTCCAAGACTTTTTACAAGCTTGGTCCTGAAGACATGGGAGACAGTGAATTACCAACACGAAGAAGGCAGGGCCAAGCATACCACAGGCAGACTGAGCCCTGACCTGCACAGAACCCATCCAGACAGTACAAGGGACCACACTGTATCAGGCAAGCTGCTACCCAGTGATCAGTACCCCAGTAAGAAAAGGGGCAGGAAGAGGAAGGCACGTGGAAACGGGCAGAACACCCAATCTTTGGCAGCCACCCAAGCACACGAGTTCTGGCAACCAGCAGGATCCACAAGGAGGTAAGAGGGGTTCAGGGGCAAGGGCAGCACGCAGTCTGCTCAGGGCCCAGGCCTGACCCTGGCAACCTGCGGAGGCACAGGCCCACAGCATCTCTACTTCACAGTCCATCCTCTAGAGCCAAGAACACACACTGGTTGCTTAAGCTGCCCAGCAGCACCAAGTCCTGAACACTTTCAACATTCTAGCCCAACCAGAACCTCAGGAAACCTCACCTCAGAAGCAGGAACAGGCTGGGCAGGTTCAGGAAAGGGCTCAGAAAGGACCACTGGTGCAAACAAGCCATAGGACCTCTGTGACCCAGCCCAACCCAGATCTGCCCAGCACCCTCTCATGAAGCCTGCAAAATGCCTACAACCTATGGAGGCTGAGGTGGGGCAGGCAGAACCCAGATGCCCAGCAGAACTCAACTGAACTATGCAAGCGACAACCAGCCACCACTCGGGTGCACATGTCTTAAGGGTGCCACTCAGGTATGCAACATAGCTATGGAACATTGCTGCACGAAGTAAGACTCTAGACATGCTGAATGACTCCCAATTTCTACCCGCCTATAAATGAATAAGACAAAGATTAAAATACCATCTTCAATGTTGTTTGTTAGCTTGGTGTTTTTTTGTTTCAGACAGGGTCTCACCACGTAACTCAGACTGGCCTTGAACTTACATACATAGCCCAGGCTAGCCTCAAACTTGTGATCCTCCTCTTGCCTCAACTTCCCAAATGCTGGGATTACAGCCATGACCCACCATACCCAGCCCTTCTATGGCTAAGTGCTATGAAGAGATCATGAAGTTTTTTATATTCACAATTCCCTACAATAAATACACAATTTTTTCTATTTTTTGAGATGAGATCTTCAATTTGCGAGCTCAAGTGTTGCTCTTAAACTCCCAAGTAGCTTGGACTACAGGGGTGTGCTACCACAACCAGCTAGAGACATTTTTACTATCAAAATACAGGGCCGTGCCCGGCGTGGTGGCGCACGCCTGTAATTCCAGCACTCGGGAGGCTGAGGCAGGAGGATCGGTGTGAGTTCGAGACCAGCCTGGGCTACAAAAGTGAGCTCAAGGCCAGCCTGAACTGCATACTGAGACCCTGTCTCAAAAAGACAAAAAAAAAAAAAAAAAAAAAAAAAAAAAAAAAAATACAGGGCCGGCCAAATGGCTCAGCGGATTAAAGTGCCTGCAAGCAGGCACAGGGGCAAGGGGTTTAATCCTTGGGCCTATGTGCCAACCCCACCACCAGGACATGCTGGTGGCATGCACCTGTAACCCCAGCTCTTGGGAGACCATAAACAGGAGATCACTACAAGTCTGGATCTAGTAGTGAGACCCTGAACAACCTGTAGACCCTTCCCTAAAAAAATACAAAAAAAAAAAAAAAAAAAAAGTAAGGGGGCCAGGGGTATATAGCTCAGCAGTACAGTGCCTGGCTGGCAAGCTCTAAGTCCTGAGTTTGATTCCTGGTACCAAAGAAGGGGTGTCAGAGAAATAGCTCAGTAGAATAAGCGCTTGTTTGCCTGGCAAGTGCAAGGGCTTGAGCTCAATCCCCAGTCCTGGGGGAAAAAAAAAAAAAAAAAAAAAAACTGGTACCAAAAAAGGAAAAAGAAATAAAGAAATAATAGAAAAAAGAAAAAGGGCTGGCAAGATAGCTCAGCAGACTAAAGCACTTGCTTAGGCAAGCTTAGGCAAGCACAGGGCCACGGTTCCATACCCAGTGACACAGTGACACATATGCTATGCCAGCCCCGCCCATTGCAGCACTGGGGAGGTTGAAAGCAGGAGGATCACTAAGAGTCTGAGCTACAGAGTGAAACTCTGTAACAACTTGGAGAAGGAGGAGGAAGAGGAGGAAGAGGAAAAAGAGGAAGAAGAAGAAGGGGAGGAGGGCAAGAAAAAAAAAAATGGAGCCAACAGGAGCAAGATCCCAAAGGAGAATAGGCTAGATTAATGGAGGAAATCAAGCCACGGCCACCGACAAAATGCTTCTTTCTCTTTTTGAGATAGGGTTTCAGTATGCAGTTCAGGCTGGCCTTGAGCTCACTTCTGTAGCCTAGGCTGGTCTCGAACTCAAGGATCCTCCTGCCTCAGCCTCCCAAGTGCTGGGATTACAGGCATGTATCACCACACCTGGCTAGAAGACTTAACTTTAAGAAAAAAAATAGAGGGGCTGGGGAGATAGCTCCGAGGCACAAGTGCCTGCTGGGCAAGTGCAAGGTCGTGAGTTCGAACCCTGGTCCCACAAAAAAAAAAAGAAAAAAAAAAAAAAAAAAAAGATAGCAGCTAAAAACATCAAAAGCATATTATGCCAGGTGGGGTGCTACATGTCTGTAATCTTGTAAAATGAACACTCACAAAGCTGAGGCAGGAGAATCAGCACAGATATAAGGCCAGCCTGAACTACATGTCAAAACCCTATTGCAGGGCCAGGGAGATAACTCAGGGGCACAAGGGCCTGCCTACCAAGTGTAAGGTCCTGAGTTCGATCCCCAGTTCCCCCCCACCAAAAAAAAAAGAGAAAAAAAAAAAAACACCACTGTTTCAGCAACCACAAAATACTCAAATCAAAAAGGACCATTATGCAACACCAATTATGTTTATTGTTGTGGGGGAGACAATTACTTAATGACAGGAAAATAACAGAACAATCTGGTTATAAGTAGTAGGCAGAGAATGACTTCAGTTTTGATTAAAAAGTACAAATTCATATATAAAAATTCAGGAAATCACATAATCAAAAAACTATTATATTTGAAGGTAGAAGCAGAGAGTCTACGTAGGTAAGACCTGAAAACCCACTTCCTAGGGGAAAGTCTCCTTCAGTAACCCAAAGGGAGACAGCCCAGCAGTCCTTCTAGGTCAAAGAGCAGGAAGTAGCTCCTGACCAGAGGCATGGTTGTGTCACACAAGTGACAAGGCTCATGGTGGCACCTGCACAATGCTCTGGCACCATGGGCCTCAAAAAGACAAGTTTACCTGCTTCCAAGGAGTGTCAGCTAACGAACGGCAAGAGGGCCAAGCTTGGGACTCCATTTCAGTAGGGAACCGACTGTAAGCCACTTCTGCCAACATGCTTCACACACCCAGCTGACAACAACTCACTCCAACTCCAAGCACCCCAACAAGAGCTTCCCTCTGCCCGGACCTCTATTCCCAGGTCTGTCCCTGTGTGATTCTCTACCACACTAGGCAACAGGCACACAGCAACCCCAGGGCCCGCAGGCTTCCAGCCAACAGCAGTCCAGGCGCCAGGCTGCTCCTTGCGCAGGGACACCTCTTTCCTGTGTGCTGCAGCAACCTCCAGCCACTGCCCCCACCCTGCTCTGCTCCACTCTATCTTACCTGCTGTCTTCTCCAGCACAGCATTCTCTTCTTCATTCCCATGCCTGGGGCACCAAGGGGCACTAAGGAGCACCCTGTACCCTAGAGATGCCCCCAGGGATTGAGGCCTTATGCCTGGCCTGGCCTTGGGCCCTTCTTCCTTCTCCTCTGCACTCCACTCTGTTCTATGCCTCAACCTGTCCACACTCTCCCCAACTCTGCCACTGCTTAGTCTCCAGGTTCTCCTCTCTATGAAAAGGCAGTGGGGATGGACCAGAACAGTATCAGGAGGTGGCTGGGCCCAGAAGGTAGCAAGGTGAGTGCTGCTCAGAACCTTGGTCACCAAGGAATCTACCAGAATCTACATTAAGAAACTAAAGGGGAGGGCCCGGAGGAATGGCTCAGTGGTCTAAAGCGCCTTCTTAGGAAAGCTTGGGCGGCTTCAGGAACCGCGGTTCGATCCCAGGGCACCACACGCTGCGCCAGCCCTGCCCTCGGGGGCGGGCTGAGCCGGCCATAAAAAAAATGAGTGAATAAACAAGCAAAGGTTCCGAAACAAGAAACAAATAAATAAATAAAATAAAATAAGTTCTAAAAAAAAAAAAAAAAAAAAAAAAAAAAAA
>PVJA010051246.1:0-12872 GCA_004027025.1 Myocastor coypus | reverse complement strand
GTAAGTGCAAGGTCATGAGTTCGAACCCTGGTCCCACAAAAAAAAAAAAAAAAAAAAATATTCAGTGATATTTAAAAGATTAAAGTAATATCATTTAGCTGGCTAAAAAAAAAAAAAAAAGAAAATATAAAAGCTTTAAACACATAATTTGTAATATTGAGTATAACTATTCACAGTAATATTCTTCCTTTTTTGCTGGAGAACTTAAGATTTTCCTTTTCTATAGTCTCACAGATTGTAGACAAACTAATTTCTGCTTTGCTACAAATGATACATTCTGAATATGTGGATGTAGTTCTTTTCTTTCTGTGCCTGTCTCTGCATTTGATGTTATGGCTTTCATTTTATAGCTTATGTATCTCTGTCACCTAGATCCTGCAGAGGTTGCAGAAATTCAGGATGATCTGGATGCATGAGGTAAAAAAGATTTTGGGAAATTTGTTATTCTTGGAGGGCACTTCTGAAATCCACTCCCCAGCCCCAGATGACACTGTGCAGTCTCAGTGCTTTTGCCCAGTGCTGTTCTGTACCAGAGCAGATGCTGTCAGCTTGCTCCACACATCTTTGTTTTTCTTTTTTTCCTCGCAGAAGTTGCCAGACTAGGGGCCCGGCGGGATGGCTCAGTGGTCTAAAGTGCCTGCTTGGGAAAGCTTGGGCGGCTTTAGGGACCGCGGTTTGATCCCCAGCACCACATGCTGCGGCAGCCCTGCCCTTGGGACAGGCTGAGCGGCCATAAAAATGAGTGAATAAACAAAGGTTCTGAAACAAGAAAAAAAATATAAAATAAAAAATTCTTAAAAAAAAAAAAAGTTGCCAGACTATAATTCTGGGGCCTGGGTTTCCTTTCTTCATCTTCAAGTTTCACTGCATAAATGTGTTTTCTTTTTCTGACATCTGCTTTACCAACTGCATCTAAGTGTCTCTGAATCTTATGTTCTTTCCTTTTCTAATCAACCACTATAAGATGCCGAGAACTAAAAATTTCCCAGTAGTTCAATTTTTTTTTCCAGAAAAAATTTCTATCTTTGCCACTAAAACAAAACAAAACAAAACAAAACAAAAAACCACCTCTGTTTGAATATAACACTGCAGTATAAGCTTGATAGGTATGCATGTTTTCCTTAATAAATTGTTGACTGATTTGAGAGTAAAGCTTGCATCTTCTCACCTAACTCACTGGCATTTAAGATCCACTGTTGCTGCCATCTAACTTTCACTGTTGTCATTCTTTCCTGTGCCACAGTTACAATGTGGTCCTCATTTGTCATTACCTGGGTTCCTGCAACTACTCTCCACTACCTCTATCACTTCTTTTCAGATAGTTATCTTTAGAAAAGAAAACAGGGCTTTCCTCAAGAATGAACCCAGCCATGCTCCACTCTGGCCCGGAGCTCTCCTGTGACTGCTGGCTGTTCTCACAGTACAGCCTCCGCTAACCCCAAGTGTGGCTCACCAGACTACTTGTACTCTTCAACGTAAGGAAGTGCTCTGCTTGAGTGTTTGCCTCTCCTGTATTTTCCTGGGGAAAGATTTAGCTTCTCCCACCCCAATACTCCTGTCAAGGGCAGATGGGCAGCAATCCTACTTCCTTGATGACCTCTTGTGTGCAGCTCTGATATAATACAAGTTGTTCTTTACTTGGATGCTTTCTCAATTAATCGTGATATTCTTGAAGGTAGACACCAGATGTTTATCTTGATAAATCTTACTACCCACCTAGAGCTTACTATGTTAGTACTTAGGTTGTATCTGGTAAATGATGGAATATCTGGTTACATTAGAACTACTGACATGTTGAACAACTGGTTTTCTCAACACAGTGGCAAGTTGTAAGCTAGCATGTAAGATCTTTTCTGCTCTATTCTGACTACATTCTTTATCATTTCCTTAACTCAGAAGATGCTCCACATTAAGCTATCTATTTTGCAGGTATATTTAGAGAGGTAGTTACAGCAAAGACTGGGGATTTCTCTCCAGCTGGGTATCAGGCTTTTCTTTTCTTTTTTTTTTTTAATAAAACCTCACTTACAAAAGCTTAAAGGACTAAGAATAATTTTGTGAGACTGCTTAAGATGCAAATGAAAGAAAATTCGTATATCTTGACAGCTTCTATGTAGATTAGATAATTAAAATCTTTTTGTACTCCTATAAAAAAACTAAAAGCAAATGAAAGAAATGGCTGTGAAGCTTCTTTATAATATAGCAAGAGAATATAGGACAAAGACTATAAAAATATAAAACCCAACACCAGCTTTCTTCTTATAACACCTATGAGATATCATTATGTAGGCTTATTATTTTTGGAAACTAAAAGCTCTTTATGAAGGGAAAATCATTATGTAGAGTGAACTCCATAATCAACACAGTGAACTTTTAGGGAAAAACTCTCACTACAAAAAAGGAAAATTAAAATTTATTTATTTATTTATTTATTTATTTATTTATTTATTTATTTATTATGTTATGGATGGTTCAGTCTGCCCTTGGGGTGGGGCTGGTGCAGCATGTGGTGCTGGGGATCGAACCACTGTCCCTGCAGTTGCCTAAGCTTGCCTAAGCAGGCACATTAGACCGCTGAGCTAAGGAAAATTAAAATTATAGCACATAACAATTTGGGAAAGGCAAAAAAATCTTGAAACTATGGGCAGATAGTGTTTTACTTGAAAGGGATAAATAGTAACCTGAATCATTCCTACTTCTAAGTAGAAATGTAATGAAATTATTCTAAGGACAGGGCCTGGATGGGGATGTTATTTTTGTTGCTTATGGCACTCTGAAGTCCTCATAGTTTTTTTCTCTGAGAAAAGTAGTTGCTATTGATGATTTAACTATAAAGGATGAATCATTCAAATAGAAAGTTGCCAAGTTGCCAATCTATTTTATATAAAAATAGATTTTTATAATTTTCATAAATTTTATAATTCCCATTATTTTTGAAATTCCAATATCCAATTTTGTATTGCACTGTTTTTCTGCTGTCAAAAGTAGTATTAAAAAAGGTAGGCTTGAAACCTATCTTTTGAAACCATCCTATGATTCTAGCACTCAGGAGGCTGAGGCAGGAGGATTGCCACAGGTTTGACGCCAGTCTACAGTACATAGTGAGTTCCAGGTCAGTCTGAACTATACAGAAAGACCCTGTTTAAAAACAAAACCTAGAAAGTCAAATTTAGAGATACTTTTTAAAAAGACAACCTCAAGCCGGGCGTGGTGGCGCACGCCTGTAATCCCAGCACTCGGGAGGCTGAGGCAGGAGGATCAGTGCGAGTTCGAGACCAGCCTGGGCTACAAGTGAGCTTAAGGCCAGCCTGAACTGTGCACTGAGACCCTGTCTCAAAAAGACAAAAAAAAAAAGACAACCTCAAAAGATATGAGGCTGGTGAGGCTATCTGCAAATACATAGAGCTGGCAATGTTCTGAAAAGAAAAAGGAGTACTGCAGATGACCCTGCAATACCTGCTGCAATGGTAAGTGACTGGCTGCCTAACGGAAATCAGTCTCTGCTACCTTCACTGGGCACACTACTGGCATATGGCGGCATTGACGGACAAGGTCATGAATGATTAGTGAGATCACAGAGAAGTGTTATCATTTCTTTTGCTTTCTTAGTTACATACAGTAAGTCATAAAATCTAAGATTTCAAAGGATGCTAACTAGTTGGTTGAGTATTTGAAGTCTGACTCACCTCTGGTACCTCCCCAAAAGATTTGTCTGGATCTGATGGAACTCAACTGACAGAAGTTACACTGACTATTTCTCCTGGTTTGTCTAGCCCATTTTAGAACATAGGTGTTATTAGCCCCGAGAGACAGGTCACATCTCAGTAGTAATGACTTACAAGCTACTTATATGGATTTATTTACAGTGACTTATCACTCATCATTTATAGCTGACGATGCGCATGATTGTAGTTTTAAGGATAGTAGTACTTAGTAAAGGATCCTATGCAGAAGAAACTTTAAAAAGAATTGTTCTATCCATGTTAAAATATTTGTGAATGCTACCACTTTTATACTATATGTATATTTAAAATCCTTATTGGAGGAATGAAGATTTAAGAAAACTTGCTCCTATCTCACAGGAAAAATATTGTGATTTACTTTTGGAATTAAAGACAGATGTCAGAAATATTTTTAAAAAGTAATTAAGATAATATGCCTAGCTGTTAATACAAATTCAGCATATGCATTGTTTCACATAAGTCCTACCATACTAGGAAATAGATTTTTATAAGACAGGTATAATTTCCATTATGTTTGAAATTCCAGTATCCAATTTTGTATTGCATTGTGTTTTTTTTTTTTTTTTAATTTTATTTATTTTTTTATTTTCTTGTTTCAGAACCTTTGTTTGTTTATTCACTCACTTTTATGGCCGGTTCAGCCCACCCTGAGGGCAGGGTTGGCACAGCTTGTGGTGCCGGGGATCGAACCACGGTCCCTGTAACTGCCCAAGCTTTCCCAAGCAGGCACTTTAGACTGCTGAGCCATCCCGCCGGGCCCTGCATTGTTTTTCTGCTATCAAAAGTATTATAAAAAAGAGATAGGTTCTGAAACCAAACAATCTGTGGCTGAATTCCTCATCCTGCCATTTATTAGGTACTTGATAAGTTAGTTACCTAATATAGTTACTAAGAAATTAGCTTTAATTTCTCAATCCGTAAAATAGATTCAAACATATATATACACACACATACCCCTAATATCCAAAAGGGGGGAAAAAAACCAGAAGAAAATGTAGATAAATGTTGGTATTTGTAAAATGCTTAGGATACTTAGTGAAGGACTTGGTAGACAACAATTGTTGCTTTAAAAATGTGTTTCTGGGGACAGGGGTAGACATAGTTCAGTGGAACAGCTGATGCTCACGAGTATAAGGCCCTGAGCTTAATCTCTATTATTTAAAAACAAGCTTTATTTTTATGTTACTTCCTGTCAGCACATTGTTTTAGTTACATAGAAATACCTCTCCTCTGCCACTGGTAAAGATGCTAACATTCTACACCTAAGGTCGTCACTGTAATTAATGTGTCTAAGCTCCGCTAGATGAGCAATAAAGGTCCCAAGAAACAGCAATTCCAGAATAGACTTTTTACTTCAAGCTTACTTCATTTATTTTTTATTTATTTATTTATTTATTTCTGGTACAGGGGATTGAACTCAGGACCTTGCACTTACCAGGCAAAGGCTTATTCTACTGAGCTATCTCCTGAGCCCTACTTCATTTAAATTTAAACACACACACACACACACACACACACACACACACACACACACACACACACAAATTCCAGTGACCACAGAGTAAGTGGATATTTAAAAAATAAAATAATGAATGGGCTACAAAACTGAGATATTACAGAAAGTAAGCCCTCCTTTTTTCTTCCTCAAACATTACTTTTGTTTGTTTGTTTATTTTGGAATGGGGATTGAATCAAATCTTACTTTTGAAGAGTAACTATAGCTACCATCATTTTTAAGCTGTTTAAAATGTGAACCCATTAAAAACATGTAATAAAAACATTAGGTATTGGGGCCCGGCAGGATGGCTCAGTGGTCTAAAGTGCCTGCTTAGGAAAGCTTAGGCGGCTGCAGGGACCACAGTTTGATCCCTGGCACCACATGCTGCGCTAGCCCTGCCCTCAGGGCAGGCTGAGCCGGCCATAAAAACAAACAAACAAACAAACAAAAGTTCTGAAACAAGAAAAATAAAATAAAATTCTTTAAAAAAAATTAGGTATTATGGTTCTAGAGCTCATTAATTCAAAGTTATCTTGTTTGGCCTTTAAAAAAAAAAAACACAAGAATTTACAACATTTTAAATAAAGCATTTAGGGGGCTGGTGAGTTGGCTCAGTGGTCTAAAGCATCTCCTTAAGCAAGCTTAGGCAACCCCAAAGGACAGCGGTTCAATCCCCAGCACCATATGCTGCGCCAGCCCCTCCCCCAGAGCAGGCTGAGCCGGCCATAACATGAGAAAGCAAGCAAGTAAGCAAGCAAACATTTAAAAGGAGGAGAAGAATGTCTAAGAGCAGAACATCTAAGGAACAATGACAGACTCTAGGAAGGTTCTTCATCAGGCTATGGAACACTTGCAAAGTAGAGTCACACACAGCCATCATTTGTAGGTGTGAAGTCTGTAGGAGAGAGCATTTTTCATATCTAAAAAGCACAGTGACATTTAAACATATGCATAAAGACACAAAATATTGATATTGTTTTTACTTTTTTTTTGGTGGTACCAGGGATTGAACTCAGGACCTTGTGCTTGCCAGGCAGGTACTTATTCCATTGAGCTATCTCCCTGGCCCCCGTTTTTACTCTTTATGTATCTCATAGTATTTATGGATCTGCTTATTACCATGAGATGAGCTACTTTACACTTAAAATAGGAATGGAGAAAAAGGGAAAATAAGAGGAAAGAATCAAGACCAATTGTAGTGGCATATGCCTGTAATCCCAGCTCTTGGGAGGCTGTAAACAAGTGGATCACTATGAGTCCAATCTAGTAGTGAGACTTTGAGCACCCTGTAGACCCTTCCCTAAAACACACACACACACACACACACACACACACACACACACACACAAGGAAAGAGTCAAACACAAATAATCTTCATTTCAGGTAACTTCTCAACAAATAAGTTTGAAAATAACTGTTTTAGAAAGAATCCCATTTTAGGAACATATGTCTTCTATTAAAACAAAAAGCTCAAAAAAATTAAAACAACTGTAAATCAATATTTCTCAGTGTGTCAACTAATAGACAAGCATAGGAAAAAGTCCAGAAGTATTTAACAGGTAGTTCTGAATAGTAGAATTATGAGGTTCTCATTTTTTAAATTTATAAAATAGGATATCATTTTTTATTCAGTAAATTTGCCCCATAAAGAAATGTCACATATAAAAATATTTTTAATTTCTTTAAGTTTTAATTCTACTTAACTGATAATAATGAATGATTGCTGTATCAGAGCTATTTTTTCAATGTCAAAGAGGAAGTAAGTGCTTTGTGGAAAAAAAATGGCTTAAAAAAATAAACTCAGAAGCATTGAAAAAAAAATCGACAGAGTCAAGGGCAAAGAATTTGGACCAAAAAGAATAATCATTTAAATGCTTTACAGATGTGTGTTTCTCACAGAGAACAGAAAGACAACATGAAGATAACTTCAGAGGGTAAAGAGAATTTCTGTGTATGTTTAACAATCTTTAAGAAGAAACCATTTATGTTTGCAATCATAAAGGAAAGGTAGCTAGGTCACTTCTTATCTATAGTAGGCATACAATGTTTTCTAGGCTTTAATGTTTCTAAATAAATTATTTCAGCTTATCTCAAGATTCTCCATTATGTTACATAAAAAAGTTGAATGGTAATGAAAAGTTCTCTAAAGTGATCTTTGTTGTAGTAAGTGTCTGTATTAATCTGCTTTTTGAGTTATTTTTCTTTGTGAGTTATGGATAAAATCTAAGAATCTGAGTTTGTTACAACTGTCTGAAAAATAAGAATCCATGTATTGTATGTACATGACATCACGGTCCACAATGATTTTCACGTTGATCACCTAAAATCTCAAAAGTCTTTTTAAACAAAAATAATTTTCACTCTCCAAAAAATAAATCTGACTTATAAATTGCCTATACTTTTCATAGCAATATGTTATACATCTCTAAACAATGAAATTAATATTACAGATATTAAATATTAAGGCGGCACTAAACCTGCTTTCTAACCACAAGCAAGTTATATAATCTCTCTGTGTCTCACATTGCTCATCTACAAACACAATTACATATAGTGGATGTCTAGATAGCTAATTCTGACTGTAGTACTACAACCCAGGTATACATTTATAGATTTGGAAATAGAGCTATATAGTACAGCCTTAAATCAGTATGTATTAGTCAGCTCTTCATGGCTGGGAAAAAATCATTGATTTCTAAAACTTAGAGGAACATTTATTTTTGGCTCATGGTTTCATAAGTTTCAGTTCATGGTCAACTGGATCCAAAGCAGGAGCATCACAGCAGAAGCGCCTGGAGAACAAAGCTGCTCACTTCATGGTGGCTAGGAAGCATAGCACAGGGAGGAGCACTCCAGGGAAAGGGATAGAGACCAGATGCTGTTCCCAGCATTATAACCTCATGCTCATCCAGACATACACAAACATGCTTTATTAATTTCTCAAGCTGGTGGTGCACCACACTGAGGATTTTTAAATAAATGAATGTAACTAGACACCATAGTCCTAAGTGACATAAATCAGACCCACATGTGAAAACATCTTATTATCTCCCTAGTATAAGAAGCTGAAAGAGTAAAGAAGATCCAAAAGGTACAACAGTTATGAAATGGGAAGAAACTGTTCAAAAGGAAAGAGAAATTAGGATTATGGAAAGGAGAAAGGAGAAAAAGAATGGTGAAAATATATATGTATATACACAGGATAGCTTGGATAACTATATTGCTGATTTCTACTGGTTTGTTTTTTATTTTATTTATTTTTATTTAATTAAGGGTCTGCAAGGTCTCATTACATAGGTTGGACTCCTAGTGATCTGCCTGTGATTAACCTCCCAAAGAGCTGGAATTACACGAGCACCACTAGGCCCAGTCTCAATTGCTGACTTAGCAAGCCCCAGGGACAGGGCCAGCAGGTCTGCTGGTTTATTTAAAAGATGGTTGAGCTGGGCGTGGTGGTGCACACCTGTAATCCCAGCACCTAGGAGGCTGAGGCAGGAAGATTGGTGCGAGTTTGAGACCAGCCTGGGCTACAAAAGTGAGCTCAAGGCCAGCCTCAACTGCATAACGAGACAATGTCTCAAAAAGAAAATAAATAAATAAATAAATAAGACTGATTAATGTTTAAACTTTTTTCTTTTTAATTATTTTTGGCCCTTTTTAAAACCAATTTCATGTATTTATATCTGGTAATCTGAACAACTAATCTGATATTTTAAAAAAAAATCTTTTATTTATTTATTTGGTACAGGGTCTTGCTATGCAGCTTGGACTCACAGTGATCCTACTGTGTGCACTTCCCCAGTGCTGAGATTCCAGGCATGCATGACCAGGCTGTATTTCTGTGTTGGCACAGAGTGCCTGAGGTTCCAGGCCAGGCATGGTATGCATTACTGGGATCAAATCCCGGTGCTTGTGCTTGCCAGGCAGGCACTTACAGACTACTGAGCTCTCTCTCCAGCCCTAAGCAACTAATTTAAGATAACACATGCAACATAACAACCATTGCTGAATTCCTATCATTCTGTTTAGCAAAATTCTGTTTCATTTCTGTTTTTTTAAATGATTTTTTACCTTAAAAAAAAAAAAAAAAAACCTTAAATGATCAAAATCAAACTGCAAGCTCTTAAAGGGCAAGATACTGTCTCTTCATTTGCTTCTCTATGACTGGGCAAGGTTACAGATGCTGAATATATGGTTAACTGCCAAATTCCTAAGCCAGTATTTTGTTCACATTTTTTATGCTACCCACTACAAGTATAAGGATAATAATTTGATCTAAATAGTGCTAATGGAACTTATGGAGTTCATGGAAGGACAATAAAGCAACACCAGGACTTTTCAGCTATTGAAGTCACTGCAACCTACATTTGCAGAAAAAAAAATGTTTTGAATGATTGTGCTAGTTATGGCCTACTATGATCTCCACCCAAAAAGAAAACTAACTCATCCTCTACATCTGCTATAAATTTATTTTTAGCTATCTGCAGTGGGTGGACAACTGGTTGTTTCCACTGTCATCTGACGGCTGAGTGTGACCATCTTGTCTCCAGGTGCACTATGCTTTTGTATCTACTCATAAGTACAAGGACAAAAATCCCTAGCCATGCCAAATATCAACATGTTATGGCAAGAACTTTTTAGTTTAGAAGACGATAATGAGTAACTTAAATCATTAATCTGTCTCCCTTAGAAACTGAAATTGCCAACAATTTTCTTATGATTGATCGTACCACATAATGTGTGTTTAGTTTTCATCTAAAGTTGTGCAAGAGTACTGAAAAAGTTATTTTTAAATCATAAGCCTACTTTCCATGAAGCTAGAACTCCGCCTAAATTTGTTTAAAAAGTAATGCAAACCACTTCCAACCAAAAATATACTTTATGAAAAGGAAGTAAAAATCATGAATAGTAATAGAAGTTAGTACATTTAAAAAATTCCTTAAACTTGCTAACATAGGAGATATGTTATACCCATTAAATTACTGGCCTAATTTCTTCCTTTTTTTTCAGGAATGTGGGTTCAAACTCAGGACCTTGCACTTGTCAGGCAGGCACTTGTGCCACAGAGCTATCTCCCCAGCCCCTACTGGCCTAATTTCAAAATACCCATAAAGACTGCTAAGCAATCAATAAAATAGTATTATACAGAAAGGAGTATGTAACAGTGACTGACAACCACTATTTCTGAAAAAGCATACTCAATAATATAAAATAGTATATTAATAATTTATCACATAACCCCATCTTGCATTTTTCTCACAAAAGGGAAATATTTGCTTCTCTTTTAGAAACTTATGCTGCTCTAAGAATTCATTTTATGAGTATATTTTCTGACAAGCTTTTGTAACAACTTAAAGGTAGATAAGAACAATGTATACAACCAGGAAAAATATATATTCCAGTCTAATCAATGATTTATATTGAACAAATGTTTTCTGTATAATGCTCTCACTATCAAATCATAATTTACTTTAATAATAATTATTGACCCTTCTGAATTTTTATAACTGTCTCATTTTATAGATAAAAAGGAAGACATGTTAATAATTAACTAAATATATTTAAAATTATTTTCCAGGGAGCTTACACTATTAGTATAGGCTATTTTCTTTCTGGTCAACAGGATTTTTTGAAAACTCCTAACTGATAGTCAGCAAGTAGCTTACAATAATATGGAGGCAACCAGCCCCTGTTATAATTAGAAATATGCTTATTCTCACTAAGTTTTTCATCTATGAAGCTGAAATAAGTAAACAAAAACCTAAGTTAATATTATTATAAGTTTAGGAACTACCCAAAGAAAAATATATAATGACAAAAATAAGAACATCATAACAAAATATACTTTATCCTTCATGCATTTTTGTGCATGTGTACTGACTTTACTCTGGATTATGAAATAATGAGACTTAATAGTAATTCAACAAAAGAACAGAGACTGTTAAAGAAAACAAATATTTCCCTTTATTTGATTGTATTACATTTACTCATGGGATATTTATAATAATTAAAGTTCTCAATTTAAAAGTCTTTAGATAATGCTATTTAACTGAAAACCAGTCAGCAAATAGCATATATTTAAAAAGCTTATCCAAGGAACATGATTTCCACATCAACTCAGCTTAGTATATCACAGTAGAGCAAGAATGGTCAGCACTTAAGAACCAGAAGAGTAATGCTCAAAACTATTTTATCAACAATGAGTTTGTCTTACTCCTTTGCCAGGTGTACATTTGTAGGTCTTGCTCCAATGGGTATCCCATATTTGTGTAAAGTGTTAATCAAAATCTCCTTCATGTCATTGTTGTAGGAATCAAAGTCAAACACATTCCGGACCACACTGGAGAGACCTTCAGTAGGAAATTTCTGTATTAAAAAGAAATTCTTATTATGTCTGTGTTAAAGCACATAACACTACAAGACTTACAAAACTGATAAAACAGTGATCTGTGTAGCAGAAATTTCCTTAGATAAGGCTAGTAGTAGGAATGTATACTTTTTTTGTTTGGTTGGATGACTCAATCATATTTGCCTTTTTAAATAAGTACTAGAATTTGAGGAAGAGGTCTTCCTTTCAAATGCTGAGGCAGTGCTCAGATCCTGAGGTTCAGTGATTGCCACTGTTTTCTGAAACCTTCTGTCTTTAAAAGGAGTACCAGAGAGATCAATTGAAATGCTTAATAAAGGAGAGTATTTAGTATCAACACAATTATTTAGAAAATTCATACTATATGAATAAATAAAAACTGATATATAACCAAGTAGAGGGGAAGAACACAGAAAGTACAGGGAATACAGCAATGGGGAAAATGGAAAGCAAACCAGCACCATGACCACTAAATGCACACTGCTACTTCTCTGGGTCCTTTACTGTCTATGTCTTGATTTTGTTTAAGTGTTCGGATCTAAGCTGTCTAAACTGAATTTGTGGCTTTATAGGTCCATCAAAGCTTTCTTTTTTTCCAAATACATATTTTTAATTGATCAATAATAATTTTACACAATTATGAGACATAAAATGATAGTTTCATATATACATGCATCTATACAGGAGTAAATCTAATAAATTAATGTTCATTACTTTAGCAATTCTAAAATGTACATCATATTAACTATAGTCTATAGACACCATACTATGTATAAGATCTCAAAATTTATACTTCTGTGTATTTCAATTTTTGTTTTTCTCCTCCCTTCTCCTCTCTTCTTGTTCTTCTTCTTGTTCTTCTTCTTGTTCTTCTTCTTGTTCTTCTTCTTGTTCTTCTTCTTCTTCTTCTTCTTCTTCTTCTTCTTCTTCTTCTTCTTCCTTCTTCCTTCTTCCTTCTTCTTCTTTTTGTCTAATTGAATCTTTAAGCCCTGCTCCTAACTCTGTCTTTTCAGGGTTTTCTTGGGGGGTTGGAGATGAGGGTGAGGTCAAGAATCACTAGGCTAGCTTGGACTCTATTATTTGTTATATAAGAATTTACATGAGTTCAGGGGCCCGGCGGGATGGCTCAGTGGTCTGGAGCGCCTGCTTGGGAAAGCTTGGGCAGCTTCAGGGACTGCGGTTCGACCCCCGGCACCACATGCTGTGCCAGCCCTTCCATCGGGGCGGGCTGAGCCGGCCATAAAAATGAGTGAATAAACAAAAT
>PVJA010051245.1:0-12921 GCA_004027025.1 Myocastor coypus | reverse complement strand
AAAAAAAAAAAAAAAAAAAAAAAAAAAAAAAAAAAAAAAAAAAAAAAAAAAAAAAAAAAAAAAAAAAAAAAAAAAAAAAAAAAAAAAAAAAAAAAAAAAAAAAAAAAAAAAAAAAAAAAAAAAAAAGAAACACACACACACACACACACACAAAACAAACAAATCTTAGGAGTTGTAATGAGTTATCATTTCATACCAGTTATGATGATTATCATGCCCAGGGAAAAAAAACCACCAGCAAATAGTGTATTGGGGGTTTCTGAAAAAAAAAGAAAACCCCACCTGAGATTAAACAAAATTCCATCCTGGGTAGACACTAAGAAGCATGAGGGCAGGACAGGTGTGTCTCCATGTCCTCAGTAACATTCCTCAACACAGACCTCAGAGAGAAGCAACTCAGATGTCCAGTGACAAGTGAAGTGGGGTATATGTGTGACAGAATATCATTGTTCGTTTATTTATTTATTTTTATGGCTGGCTCAGCCTGCCCTGAGGGCAGGGCTGGTGCAGCATGTGGTGCCGGGGATCGAACCGCGGTCCCTGTAGCTGCCTAAGCTTTCCTAAGCAGGCGCTTTAGACCACTGAGCCATCCTGCCAGGCCCCCAGAACATCATTGTTCTAATGGAACACTGTTGTTCTTCAAAGGGATGAAATTCCAACGACAGCGCAATTCCCATGAACCTTAAAGACACTATGGTGAGCGCAGTTAGCCACACACAGAAGGATTGTGATTGCATGGCTCCAGTCACGTGATGTGCCTAGAGGCACCAATCCACAGAGACCGGAAGCAGGAAGTAGCTGCTGGGGGCTATAGTGGGGAGAGGGGACCAAGGAGCTGTTCAGTGAATACAAATTTTCAGGGTTTGGGAGTTGGATTGTGGTGTTCATTACATGACACTGAACGCTCTTAGCTTCGCGGAACTGTATACCTAGGAGTGGATCAAATGGCAAACTTTATGCTCTGTGTATTTTGCTACAGTTTTTTTTTTTTTTTTTTTTTTAACTCAAGAATAAAGAAGACAATGGGAAGAGAAAGAGTACAGTGGCTCTCCCTTCCTTGTGCTGGGGCAAGCACTCTATCGGGAGGCCCTCAGCTCCTCCACCTTTCCTTATTTTTTAGAGAGGTATCTGTTAAGATCCTCCCCAGCTCTTTCTGACTCCAGACTCTGGAACCCTTCTCTTCACAGACCTTTCCCCAACACAAGCCTCTACTGAGCAAAAAAAAAAAAAAGGGGGGGGGTGTCCACTTGGCCTTGGGTGAACGGTGGCCAGCCGTCGGTCGGCGACATCCTACTGCGCTGGGCCCAGGTTGCTGACTATCGCTGGTGCTGCCCACTCCCCACAGTCAAAGCCCCCCAGAGGAATGAACGGGGGGTGGGGAGACACACTCAGCAAAACACATTAGCAGCTTCCCATCGAATTAATTTTGGGAAAAATTATTTATTATCTGTTTATTTTCAGCAGAGAGCAATTGGTGTTTCAGAAATGTGGTGACACATGGTACATGAAAAGGAAAATGTCTCTTGCAGAAAAATCCAGATCATCTTCCATGTGGGTAATAAGAAGAAATCTGAGATGTCTGGGCCCAGGGAGTGACTGGAAGGACCGGCAAGAACACCAGGCATTGTTAGGCATCCAGGGGCCATGCCCCAGGCCCTGTATGAGAGCCTTTGAAACACGAACAGGAATAGGATCTCATTGTCACATTTTTGGGGGATAAGAAGAGAAACTCGCAGACCAGGATGGTGTCTGCTTCAGGGCCACATGACTGGGGACATCAGGACCCCTGCTCCTTTTTTTTTTTTTAAATGTATTTAGGACAATGTCTACAGGGTCTATAATGTCTCACTACTAGATCGGATTCATAGTGAGTCTCCTGTTTTCAGCCTCCCAAGAGCTGGGATTATAGGCATGTGCAACCATGCCCAGTCTCAATCACCAGCTCAGTGTGCCCTGGAGGTGGGGCTGGCAGTATGCCAGGGATCGAACCCTGGCTGCTGTGCTCTGCCTAAGCAGGTGCTTTAGTCCTCTGAGCTATCTGGCCAGCCCTAGGACCCTTCCTATATTGAGACCCCCATCTGTGCTGTGTTCTGTGCCTGGCTCCTCATTCTCTCTTCATCTTCCTGGAGAACATCTATTTATGTCGTGAGTGCCACCTCTAGTGGCATCTCTTTAGGAAAAAAACCTTGGATTAGCATGTGGCTGCCTAATACTATTCTTAGTCCCTTGCTTGGCCACAAATTTGTAAATGCATTGATTGTCTCAGTGGTTTCTAGGCAGGGCTCCTGGCCAGGTGTCTCAGCAGATCCGAAGATACTGGCTGAAGAAGGGGTGATTGACAGGGATCAGGGCCTGTAGGCTAAACTGGGGTGGGAGGCTTCCTAGAGGAAGGGGCTTTGAGCCAAATGTCTGCAATTATAAGGTGTGGCTGAGTGTCAGGAAGACACATGGCATCGATTGGCTCACCTACCGCTTTTTCTCGGGGCAGATGTGAAGTCGTAGTGGATATTGAGTCCCAGTCTTACCTCTGCATCTGACCTAACATGGACATTCATAAAGTACTTTCTGAAAGAATGAACAAAGACAAAATGATGTAGACAAAGATACTGCCATAATGTTGGCCAAAGGAAAGATGTGGCTCTGAATTTCCCATTCTGGGCAGTGTTTTGTTTTTTTTTTTTTTTTTGGAACATGTAGGGGAAAGATGGGGCTTACTAGGAAGTCAACTCAGTAACTTCACACTGAGCTACATCCCCAGCCCCTAAAATTTTTTTTTTTTAAATCCCAGGTTTTGCTGTTTCTTTTATTAAAGACCTGCCCTTCTTATGTTAGAAGAGCTTCCTACATTGCAAGTCTGCTTTTACTGCCTGGTAGAAACCAGAACTCATTTTCCCAGTGTCCCTTGTAGCTAGGGATTGTCATGTGACTGGGACTCCACCAATCAGAGATGTTGAAGGCGCCTTCCTTGGCAGGGCAGTAGGAACAGACATGAGATTGCACTTGGAAGGGATAGTATACTCTACCAATGGTTCTCATTAGAGATGCGACTGCCACCACACAAGTAGCTCAACTCCCACAAGTGCGCCTTGCGTAGAGGCTACACCAACACTCCACCACTGCTCCCCTGAAGGCCTCACATCTCTTCACTACAGGACAACCTGCAGGCAGTACCTGTGTGTTCCTAATACTACACTGCCAATGAAGTCACCTTCAGTATCTGTGATTGGTAGAGTTCTGGTCATATGACAATACCTAGCAGAATTCGTGATTTACGTAGTGTCCTCTAAAACATTCCGTTTCAGTTGAGACCAGCTGCAGTGGGTCCTGGAGCCTGCACTAAGAACTGTGATGGATGCGCCTCTGACTGAAAGACTCTATCTCTCAAAACAGGATGAGCTTGTCTGAATTCTAGATGTAGTGATGGAGTATCTATTCCTCCATATTGATTGGCAGTCTGTTAGTTCTCTCTCTTCACCTATGGCATATGGTTCTTGGCCATTTTCAAAAGCTTAGAGAGCCACACTTTTAAGAGACTTCACTTTGAGCCACTAATTTGAAGAAAATACCTGAGGCACTGGTTGTGACCTTCACACTCACCATTTAATATTCTGTCAGGTGATTTCAGTGAATATGGAAACAGAAACCAACATGCATTGTTTCTTGTGAAAGCCTAGCCTCTTCAGGCCTCAGAACTGAGGATTGAGCAGTGGGGCTGACACAAAGTTTTTGAAATGTAGTAACCCTGAGATTAAATCTCAGCTTGGCCACCTATAAGTTGTGTGCCTATCAACGGGTAATTTAAACTCCTTGTGTCCCAGTTTTTTTTTTTTTTTTTTGGTTTGAAACATTGGAATAAGGTCTACTCTGATGGATGATGTGAGAGTTAAATGAAATAAGACTGGTATGACAAGACACAAACATTGATGTGTTCGCCTGGCTCTGTTTTGGATTCCCATATAAAATTTGCCCATGAACTTGGTAGCATAGCAGTAACTTATTTGCTCCTAACTCAGCAATTAGACAAGGCTAAGCAGCCACAGCTCAGCTACACTGGATCCAGAAGGGCCCCACTCAGGGTCTCCTCTTGGGTTGAGATGGTTGCACCAGCTGGATGCTCATTGGCTCTGCTTGCCCCTGCCTCTCTTGCCTCTCTTGATTTTTGGTCTGTTCCCCCCCAGGGTCCCTCTCTTCCTATGCATCTGCTTGGATGCTAGAAGGCAGCTGAGGGCAGCAAGAGAGTGGAAATAGAAGTCTGTCAGGGCAATGCAGGAGATGCATGTGAGTTCTCTGGGTCTTCTATAGCCATCCAGTGGTCCCACTAGGTTTCATCCTGCTCCAACTTGGTTCACAAAGCTGAGATCTCAGGAAGACCTGGTCTATTGGAGCCACAGTGCAAATTCTACAGCATACCTCCAGTTTCTTTCTGTTTTTTTTTTCACCCTTCCTCCTATTGCAACTCCCAAACTCTTGTGCATTTGTAACAGGAAAGAAAGTAAAGAGGGAAAGACAGGATCATTTTGGTTTTAGTTTTGAGGAGCCCTTCAAGATATGGGCCACACCCTGGTCTTTCTTTAAGAAAGAGAGAGGTTGACTGGAAACTGATTTTTGCTCTATAAAATAACACAGAAAAGTTCTCAGCACCCCCTAAGACTAGGAATATGAAATAGAGATTAAGAAAAAGAAGGTGAATTCAGAAGCAGCTATTCATTCTCAAACAATGTTACTTTCTACCTTTGCATTGTATTTTATTTTTTAAATGGATCAATTTATTCATTACCATGATTTAAAAATGCCGATGGTACAAATGTGTAGAGATGAGAGATTGATCTTAGCCACTGTCTCAGTTATTTTTCTCTCATTGCTGGGACAAAATACCTGACACACAAAATCAAGGAAAGAAAGGTTTATTTAGCTCACAGTGTGTGAAGGTTTCAGTCTATACTCAGCTGGCTCCCAGACAGAGTGGCACACGGCAGAGGGCAGAAGTTCATGACAGTAGAAAACAGCAAAACAGCAGGAGCAAAAGGGAGCAGCAGCAGCTGGGAGCAGCAGCTGGGTGCAGGCCTCTCTCCCTCCCTTATACTGTGTTCAGGCTGCCTGCTCCAGGTCGGGTGTAGCACTCACACCAATAATCCCAGCAGCACTCACACCTGTAATCCCAGGGATGAATGATGTCATCACAAACCCTAGAATCCTGCCTATGACTGAATGAGGCTTTTGGCGGGGGTGACACCTATTCACAAACCACAGTAGTCACCCAAGTATGATTTTGTTAGGCATTCAAACTGATCCATAGCCATTTAATGACTCCATCATCAATGTATGAGAAAGTAATTTCATATTCTCCATACTAGGTATTATCAAATTTTTATTTCTCTGCTCATCATGTAGGTAAATTATGGTATCTCATACTATTCTCCTAAGAGAGATTGGACATTTTAAAATTTGTTTATTAGTATTTCTTTTTTTTTTCTGTGAATACTCTGATCATAGTCTTAGTCCAGTTTTTCCTGGGTTGTAGTCTATGTTCTCGATGCAAGGGAGTCCTGGTGCAGTGGGAACCCACATGTCTGCCTTCCCGTCTTCTCTGACATCCCCTGATGGAATCTGGAATGACTGACTGGGCCATCAGGCTGAACACTGGATTTCAATCCAGGTCCTTATCACCTTCCCAGTGCTAG
Organism: Myocastor coypus; assembly: GCA_004027025.1. Classification (NCBI taxonomy): domain Eukaryota; kingdom Metazoa; phylum Chordata; class Mammalia; order Rodentia; family Myocastoridae; genus Myocastor; species Myocastor coypus. Next base: position 7,240 of record PVJA010051245.1, on the reverse strand, counting down.
CATCTCAAATTAACCAAGTAGACAAATTAGTAGAATTGAGTTCCTAAAAAACAGGGGAGAGGAGCATGTTAGGCTGCCATTTTCCAAGTTTAGAGAGGTGACAGACACCCAACCTCTTTGCTGGGCAGGGTCTTGGGCATGAGCCTGGGAGGACCCGGATGGTTTGGGATCATGTTTCTCCCTAGAGGCTGGTTGTGTCTTGGGCTGTAGCTTAACTCTACAGCGACACTGTAACATTCATGAGTTTTGTCTACCCCTACTAAGCCTCCTCTCCCATCTCGGTCTGTTTGGAGGTGGATTCGTTGTTTCAGAGAATAAGGTCAAAGAAATGAAGGTGTGAGTGATGAAGTAAAATGGTAACATGCTAGGCACTGCTTTAAGTGTTTTGAATGCTTTGTCTTGGGCAGGCCTCTTAGTAATCCCTTTTTCTTCTTGTTTTTTTTTTTTTTTTTTGTCACGAAAATGGAGGAACAGAGAGATCAAATACCTTACCCAAGTTTCTACTATTGGTACATGAGAAATCAGGTTCCAATCTCAGCAGTCTGGTCCCAGAGACAGTCCCCCCCACCCCTACTCTACAAGTATGATTCATCTTACCCAGAGCCCACTGAATGATATTTTCTGTCATCCTCAGGAAGTAGAATGACTATCCCAGCACTAGGTGACTCTCCTTAGGCACACTATACATCGTCAATCCCTTTCCTCTGTGGTTCCATAATCTCCTTGAACAGAAAATTTGGGAAACTACTGAATTATAGGATGTTATAGCACAGGTTCTCTTATGTCCTGAGTCCTCACTGACCTTGATGGGCTAGGGCCAAAATGTTGGCTATCCTTATAGCCCTTCTTTTCCTCTAATTTTTGGTCTGTAAACTTACATTCTTAACCCTCCAGAAGAGAAGCTGTGTGATACTATTACTCTGTAACATAGGTACTTGAGCTTAACATCACTGTCTTTCTGAATATCAAACATCTTACACTTAACTTGGAATTGTTATTTTCCATCAATCATTGATATTCTAATAAATCCTTATACAATGTGATAAAAGCAGTCACACATTATTACACAGACATTTAGAAATTTAAGTATATACCAATTTGTAGCTGGTCAGTCCTACTTCACTTTTCCTAGTCTCTTACTCTCATTTTATACCCTTTTTTGTTTTCTTGTAAACCAATCATTTACTTGAGAGAGAGAGAGAGAGAGAGAGAGAGAGAGAGAGAGAGAGAGCATAGCAGTAACTGAAATTACATTAGAAGCAGCACAGATCTAAAAGACAAGAATGACAGGCATTCCAAGCATAATTTTAGTGTTAACCATTGCTATCCTCAGTGTGAAAAATATTTTGGTGGTTATTAGGGCCATTATCTAATTCTTCCTGTGCATGGTTTTGTTCCTGCCATGTTTCCTATCTTTTCTTTTTGCAGTCACTTCATTGTTTAATGTTTAAGTCCTTGATTCCATTTAGCTGTGTTATGCCTTTCCATTTTTATTTCAACAAAATACTTATAAAATGAATGAAGCAGCAAGTTTTGGTTTTGTTTAGGTGTACATTGTGCCAGGTCTTTGTGAGTTGGTGTTGTCCTACATGAGTTTTTTGGGTTTTCACAGTATCCTTGTGGTGGACAATAATTTCTTATAACCTACAGGGACAGAAATTTAGGGACTAACACCTTCACAGAATGGTAATTGAATGAGATGGAGAATAATAAAAGCTTATAACAGGAACTCGGTAAATATTTGACCTGTAAATAGTGAAAGTAACCATGATCGTTTAAACTGTACAGAAAGCTATTTATTTTCTGCACTATTTAGTACTTCTCCTTCATTGTCAATGTTCATTTATAATTTATATCAGTTAGCTTTGGCTGTGTAACAAACAACACAGGAGTTCTATGGTTTAAAATAATAATGGCTTATGTACTTCAACTGGGTTCTATGGCACATAATTTATATTTCAATGAAGTGTTTAAATATAAATAATAAGTGATGTTACTTATTTATGATAAGAAACAATAATATTTGTTTAAAATAAATAATAATAAACAACTAGTATAAAGGAGATCCTACTTTTTGCCTAATACATTAGTAAAAATTTGTTTAAGGATCTCTGAGTTATGGGGCCACAGAGTATTATGGGGCCACAGAGGAAAAAGATTGATGATATACAGTGTACCTAAGGAGAGTCATCTAGAGAAAAAACATTCTCTCAGTCTTTTACAGAGAGCAAATTGGTCAAGCAATGGCTGAGACTCATCCAGACGGCTGACACTAACAAAAGATCTACAAACTGCTGTACATAGTTTCAGGATAAATCCTGAGGGGATTCGACTGACCTTGTCAGATACAAAAGTTACATTTTTATTTATATAGGTCTAGCTTTAACTTGGGCTTAACCATCCAGCAGAAAAGTATAACCATGAGGTATAAAAAGTAAAGCCAGATTAATATGCTGAGCCATAAAAGGCTCAAGTCAACAACTTCTGACATTGCCAGTTCTGCTGATAACCCACTATTATTATGGACTATTAGACTATATTGTGTTATTTTGCTGAATTCAAGCACCTAAAATATTTGAACTGGCATCAAGTATGAAAAGGTCCTCTAAAGACTTCTCCAAATACAGCTTCTCTAACAGCAATGAAACACCCATCTTTGACAAAACAAAATGAAAAAGGGAGATATAAATGAAGGATATATATATATATATATATATATATATATATATATATATATATACCAAATATATAAATTAGATAGATATTCAGCTACTTTCTGTGGATAGATATACAGCTACTAGGATAGTAGTAGGATAGATATACAGCTACTTTCTCTTAATTCAGTGAGAAGAAAGATTTGTACTAATAGTGCTTAGACAAGATATCATGTCTGCATCCTGTATTCTGAATAACTACCACAAAGGCAACAATATGCAATGCATTAATTATTGTAACTATCCTATCCTATTGTAACTATCCTACTAACCTGTATTGAAACTGTCTCATTGCTCCTTCTCATTAAAATTAATAAAATAAATAAAAAGAACATTAAGTTAAAGCATCTCTGAGTGATCAAAACTAGCTTCCTAATAATCCAGAGACATTATTTGCCCATTTTCTTTCCTCGTCTCACCAGTGTACAGCTGAGTTTTCCTCTGGTCTCTGTTGTATGACACTGAAGCATATTGGCATAGAATGTTTTCCATAAAGCAATGTGATAATACAACTCAGAGCATTTCTATTTTAAAATAATTCCTTCCAAGAATCAGAGGTGTACAGTATTTCAGAATCTCTTTGCAAGAACACTCATCATAATACAATTCAGGGCAATGAATTGTCAAAGCAATGTAAATGTCCATCCATAGGGGATTGTTTTAGTAAGAAGTGCTACAAATAGTATTTTATTATAACAAAACAACTCTGTGTCACAATAAAATAAAAAGGGGGTAGAGATTAAGTTCACTGGGAGAATTGTTTTCTAGCATATATGAGGCCCTGGGCCCAGTCTTTAATACTAGGAGGAAAAAATGTTCTAATTTCTAACTTAACCAGTATGGAGCACTATTTTTTAATGTATTTGCTTGTTTCAGGGTCTCACTATGCAGCTCAGACTTGTGGTGATCCACCTCCTCAATGCTGTGATTGTAGGTATGCACTACTATGCCTAGACTCTGGCCAGCTTAGCCCACCCTGGAGTTGGCATGGCACCATGCCTGGGATTGAACTGTGGTCCCTGTGCTTGCCTAAGCTTTGCTAAGCCAGAGCTTTAGTCTGCTGAGCTATCTTACCAGCGCAGTGTGGGAGACTATTTGAAGATAATTAAAACGTACAAAAGTGCTTGTGATCTCTCTCCCTCAGACGGGTGCTGGTTCCCAGAGACCTAGACTTGATTAAGATTTACAACTTTTAGCCAAACCTCCCCTTTCCAAGAGAGGAGAGAAAGGTTAAGTCAACTACCAATAGCAAATGATGCGATAAGCCAGGCCTGTGGCATGACACTTGTGTACAAATCCAAAGATCTGGGGTTCAGAGCTTCCAAACAGGGACATAGGGAGGTACTTGGGGTGTCGAGCACCCAAGAGGGTCAAGAAACTCCACTTCTCAGTCCACGGAGATAGCTCAGTCTTCTAAGTGCCTGCCCAGGCAAGCTCAAGGAGCTCAGTCCCTGGTACCGCATGCCAAGCTGACTGCCAAGACAGGACGTGGTGGTGTGCGCCAGCAATCCCATTGCAGGGAAGGCTGAAATAGAAGGATGATTATGAGTCCGAACTGCATAGTGAGAACCTATACAAAAGACATAAGAAAGGAAGAAAGAAAGGAAAGAAAGAAACAAAAAGAAAGAAGAAAGAAAGAAAGAAAGAAAGAAAGAAAGAAAGAAAGAAACTCCACTTTTCTTCTCCTCATACCCACCCCTTTTCCTTCTGGCAGTTCACCTATGCCCTCTATAATATCATTTATAAAAATGGGAGGCATGGCTAAAGCCTCTTCTGGAGCTCTGTGAACTGCTCCAGCAAATTGGTGAAATCTGTGGGCCACAGGGAGGTCACTCAGAAGTGCAGGCGACAAGCAGCCCCTTGATGGCATCAGAAGTGAGGGCACAATCTGTAGGACTGAGCTCTTGACCTGTAGATGTGACACTGTCATCTCCAGGTACTGTCAGAAGGGAGTGGAATTACAGGACGCTCAGCTTGTGTCTGCCGGGGGATGGTGGGTGGGCAGGACACCTCCACATGTCTGGTGTCACAAGGGCTGTGTTGAGAGTAGGAAAAACACTTCCACTTGTCAACTATCTCAGAGTAGAAAAGAATTTGTGGTTTCATTTTCTTTTCTTTTCTTTTTGAGACAGGGTCTTGCTATGCAGCTTAGGCTGGCCTTGAGATCACTTTTGTAGTGCAGGCTGGTCTCAAACTCACACTGATCCTCCCACCTCAGCCTCCCAAGCGCTGGGATTACAGGCGTGCACCACCATGCTCGGTTGTGGTTTCATTTTCTGACTCTTTATAGAGTAGATATCCACATCCACATGAAACAAAGAATACAGAGTGTTAGTAGTAGTTATGAAAGAGTAAAGTCTGTAGTGATTTCCTTGCCCACAATTTCGTGGCTCCCATCTGTCCATCCTCACCCAGCAGCCTGGTCTGCACTCCCAGGTGTGATGGCTCAGAGGCCCAAGAGCAGCAGAAGTGAAGATGCAAGGCCCCTGGGGGGCCCAGCGTAGAAATTACAGGTCATTTTGACTGCATCCCGTTGGTCCAGGTAAGAGGAGGCCAGATTAGACTCCAGCTGTGGTGAGATCTATGACTTCACCCCTTCTTGGGCAGAGCTGCAGGAATCAGGGCATTTTATGTAACCTACCAGATACTGGTGCTGAGGATTCATTTATTTGACAAATATTTACTCTCTGCCCTGCACTGTGCTGGATACATGGCCACTGCACTCAACAGGGGAAGGAGACGCATATCTCCTCTGACTGCAGTTTTGTGCACCCAGGGGCCAAACACAGAGTAGATGCTCAGGAAATATCTGGGGGAAGGAAGGATGGAGAGGACATGCCCCACCAGCCCCCTCCCACATGCTGTGTCATTGTTCCTCTCCCTGGGGTTGCTGTGTCTCAAGGCATGAGTGCACATTCAGACACAGACTTGCAGGATCACAAGGCGCATAGCAATGTTGCTGCACTGTCCCAGGCACAGCCTGCTCCGGTGCAGGCAAACTGCTCACGGCGCCACTTTACGCTGGAGAGGAAAGTAAAGATCTGTCCCTGTAGGAGAACATCATTATTTTGGGTTAAAACACAAGCAGACAAATGTATGAAAAAGATGCACTGCTTTGATGTTGCCATTGGTACATTTCTCATCACTCCATAAGACAGCCTGGCTGGGCTGAGCTCTCCAAATGAGCTTCAGAGAGGAGGCCAGCCAGCAAGGCGGGGAAGGTGTGTGTGTGTGTGTGTGCGTGCGCGCACAAGTGCATGTGTGCATATATGTGTGCATGGATGTGCACATGCACGCATGTGCATGTATGTGTGTGTTTGTGTGTGCATGTGTGCTTGACAGACAAAGAGGAAGAGAAGGGGGAGAAAAACAGAGTACAATCTTTTTATCCCTGAGAACAGAGCATGCACAGCCTGTGGTGATGTTGGTTTGCTTTACATTTTGCATTTATTAAATTAAGGGCTGAGTCCTGGGGGTCCCCTCCTCTAGGGAATAGGTGCTTGGAGCGGAATCTGCTGCCTGCATCTGTCCCTTGTCTGAGCCTTCACAGGCAGCTGCTCATGGAGGCAGAAAGTGCGGTTGCAATCTGTGCCGTACACACAGCAGATCTTCCCTCCTAGAGCAGCTCGTGGCATCTCATACGTCTTGGAGAGATGCCCCGGATGACCCCATTCATCCTGGTGTTCTTGTAGCCAGTGAATGCAGAATACCTTCTAGGAAGGCCAAAAGGACATGGCTGGTAGGGAGGAATAGGAGGACGTGGGGGCTGTTACCTCTGGGCCTGTGAAGCAAGGTAGACGGCGCATGCGCAGAGGCGTAAGACCGTGCAATCTGCACTCTGTCAACTCCGCTGCTGACAAATAGGTAAACTTAGGGCAAAGCACACTGCGATCTTCCCTTTCCTCTTGTGTGGAAGGGGGATCATTGTTGTGTCTGTTTTATGGAGTTGTTGTGAACTTGTAGATGTCTGACAAACTCTGCCCTGTGATGATTCGTTCAGTAAGCCGTGGCCCAGCACATTAGCACGTATCTAACGAGTGGAAGCAGAAACCTCAGCATCCAGGCACCCAAGAACCAGTGAGCTTTGAGTTCTTCAGCCTCCGTCCCACCCTCACACATAGAGGGGTCCAACTGCTAGGGCAGGATGAGACTGCAAAGGGTGGCGCGCCTTACGTCAAGTTGGAGCATGCTAGGACTCTTGGCTGCAGAACATGACTCTGTGGCTGCTGCTGAGTGTCGTGTCCCTCGCGATATGTACGTAGAGGTGGGATGGCCAGCCGGCAAGGACTTGAGGACAGGATTCAGGATGGTAGGTGAACAGATGCCCCCTTCGCATCTCTGGGTTTAGATAGGCAGCTCACGCTCAGGGAGCAGGTCTCCGTCTCGTGACTTGCACATTTGATTTGTTCCTCTTCTGTACCCCGGATGAACTCTTCATACTTCCCTCCTCTACCCGGGTGGACTAGCAATGAGCGTTGGAGACATACTTTCTGGTGATAGGCTACGAGAAGCTACTGTTTTTGTTT
>PVJA010051244.1:0-12895 GCA_004027025.1 Myocastor coypus | reverse complement strand
AGTATGGCCATCTTCACAATGTTGGTTCTTCCTATCCAGGAGCAGGGAATATCTTTCCATTTCCTGAGATCTTCTAAGATCTCTTTTTTCAGAGTACTATAGTTTTCATTGAAAAGGTCTTTTACTTCCTTAGTTAGGTTGATTCCTAAGTATTTTATTTTCTTCGGTGCTATCATAAAAGGTACTGTTTCTCTAATTTCTCTCTCAGTGTGTTTGTAATCTGTGTAGAGGAATGCTATTGACATTTGTGTGTTGACTTTGTAACCTGCTATGCTACTGAATTTGTGTATTAATTCCAGGAGCTTTTTGGTGGAGTTCTTTGGGTCTTCTAAGTAGATTATCATGTCATCTGCAAATAGTGAAATTTTACTTCTTCTTTACCTATTGTTATTCTTTTTATTTCTCTTTCTTGTCTCATGGCAGTAGCTAGTGACTCCAGAACTATATTGAATAGAAGTGGCGATAGGGGGCATCCTTGTCTTGTACCAGATTTGCGAGTAAAAGACTTCAGTTTTTCCCCATTTAGAATTATGCTAGCTGCTGGATTGTTGTAGATGGCTTTTATGAAGTTGAGGTAGAGGCCCTCCATTCCAATTTTCTGTAGGACTTTGAACATGAATGAGTGTTGAACTTTGTCAAAGGCCTTTTCAGCACCAATTCAGACGATCATGTGATTTTAATGGTCTTCGCTGTATTGATATAGTGTATTGCATTTATAGATTTGCATACACTGAACCATCCTTGCATCCCTGGAATGAATCCTACATGGTCGTGATGTATAATCTTCTTGATGACTTGTTGTATTCTAATGGCTAGGATTTTACTGAGAATTTTTGCATCTATGTTCATGAGAGAAGTTGGTCTGTAGTTTTCTCTTTTAGTTACTTCTCTTTGTGGTTTTGGCATAAGTGTAATACTTGCCTCTAAGAATGATTTTGGAAGGATTGCTTCTTTTTCAATTTCATTGAAGAGTTCGGGGAGTATTGTGGTTATGTCTTTATATTTCTTGTAGAATTCAGAGGTGAATCCATCAGGTCCTGGGCTTTTCTTTGTCTGTAGGCTTTTTATTACATTTTGTATTTCATTGGCTGTTATTGGGTTATTGAGGGTTCTAATTTCTTCTTGATTCAGTTTTGGGAATTTGTACTTTTCTAGGAATCTTTCCATTTCATCTGTGACTTCAATTCTTGAGAATAAAGATTCTCAAAGTAACTATTTATGATCCTCTGTATCTCTGGTGGGTCTGTAGTAATTTCACCCTTTTCATTCCTTATTGCTTGAATTTGAGTCCTTTGTTTCCTTTTTTTGATGAGGTTAGCTAGGGGCTTATCAATCTTATTTAATCTTTCAAAGAACCAGCTTTTAGATTCATTAATTCTTTGTATTGCTTCCTTTGTTTCAATTTAATTGATTTGTGTTCTAATCTTTATAATTTCCTCCCGCCTTTGGGCTTTGGAGTTCGTTTGTTCTTCCATTTTTAGTCGGTTTAAGTGTTGTGTAAGATTGTTTATTTATTCCCGCTCTATTTTCTTAATGTGTGAATTCAGAGCTATAAATTTCCCACTGAGAACTGCTTTTATTGCATCCCACAAATTCCGGTAGGTTGTGTTTGAATTTTCATTAAATTGTAGATACTGTTTAATTTCTTGTTTAATTTCATCTGTAACTCACCGGTTGTTGAGAAGAGTGCTGTTTAATTTCCGTGTAGTCCTGGAATTCCTATGGTTTCTGTCATCATTTATTTCCAATTTGATTGCACTGTGGTCAGATAATATGCATGGGATAATTTCTGTTTTCTTGCATCTACTTGAGCATGATCTATGGACTAATATGTGATCTGTTTTAGAAAATGTCCCATGTGCAGCTGAGAAGAATGTGTATTTTGAAGTGGTTGGGTGGAACACTCTGTGTATGTCCACTAAGTCTAGTTGTTCCAAGTTCTGATTCAGTTCTGCCTCTTCTTTGCTGATTTTTTTGTTTGCTTGGCCTATCTTTTTTGGATAAGGGAGTGTTGAGGTGTCCTGTTAAGATTGTGGTAATGTGAATGAGATTTTTCATTTCCGTTAAGGTTTGTTTTATAAAACTTGCTGCTCCCATGTTGGGTACATGCATATTTATGAGTGTTACCTCTTCATCATGAATTTTTCCCCTAACCAATATGTAGTGGCCTTCTCTATTTCATTTGATCAATCTTGGTTTGAAGTTTAGGCTGTCTGCAAACAGGATTGCTACCCCTGCTTTTTTACCAAACTTTAACTTTAAGCCTATGAATTTCTTTATAAGTGTGTTTCTTGTATACAGCATATTGTTGGGCTCTGTTTCTTTAAGCACTCTGCAAGTCTACTTCTTTTAATTGGAGAATTGAGTCTCTTTACATTGATGGTTATAATTAAAATGTATTGACTTATGGTTGACATGACTCTTATTCGCTAGTGTTTACCACTTTTTCTTCCTATGTTTAGTTGGTTACTCTATTTGGTGGGATCTTTCTGTTCTCATTTGTTGAATTCGGGTCGTTTTGGTCCCTCTCTAAAATATTTGTTAGAATATTGTGTAGCACTGGCTTTGATGTCATGAAATTCTTTAATTGTTCCTTGTCATGGAAATATTTCACTTCTCCCTCATACTTGAAGGAGAGTTTTGCCGGGTATAGTAGTCCGGGCTTAAATTTGTTTTCATGGAGGACTTGAAGCACTCTGCTCCATGATCTTCTTGACTTCATGCTTTGTGAAGAGAAATCCACTGTTATTCTGATGGGGTTTCCTTTAAATGTGATCTGTTTCTTTTCTCTTTCTGCTTTTAGTGTATTAGTGTTTTGCTGCATTTCTGGGATCTTCACTCATATGTCTGGTGGTATTTTTAGTCAGGTTGACATTATTTGGAGTTCTGTATGCTTCACTTCTCTGAATGTCTGATTGTTTTCTCACATGTGGAATGTTTTATGTTGTTATGTTTGCTCATATTCTTTTTATATCCTTTGTAGTGATTCCTTTCTTGTTGATTCCTGTTAATCTCATGTTGTTCACTTTTGTATCATCTTGCAGATGAATTATTTTTTCCTTCATTCTGCTTGTTTTTGAAAGATTCTTTCTTACTCTTTCACTGGCTGCAACTGTGTCTTCAAGATCTGAGACTCTACCTTCACTTTCATTCATACAGCTCTGCCAACTTGTGATCAAAATTTTATTTTCTTGTATATTTCTTTGAAACTGTTTCATGCGATCTATTTCTTTCCTATCTTGCTCCATGAGCGACTTCATCATTTTTCTATTCTCCTCTAATTTTTTATCGATGTCTTCCTTAGTAGTATTGAACTCTCTCATTATAGTTATCCTTTGTCTCTCTAATTCAGAGATTATTTCTGTTCTATTCTCCTCTCTACCTTTCTGTAGTTGTTTCCCTACTTGGGGAAGCAATTGATTTAGACATATCTTTGTTAACTTCAGATATTATTTTTGTTCTGATGTCCCCTATACATTTCTCCAGTAGTTTTTCCACTTCATGTATTTCTTTTTTAACTTCAGATGTTATCTCTGATCTCAGTTCCTCTGTAAGTTTCTACACTTGTCTGTCTGCCTCAGATGCCACCAATTCAGGGTTTCATCTGCATGATTCCCATTTTCTTCCACGGTAGTGTGTCCTGTATTTGATTTGGGTGGGCTCGGGCCCTGAGATTGCATCCTACTCCTTGTTGTTATCGTTTTGTATGGAAGCGATCTCTGCACTTTGGTGACATTATGCTGCTAGCGTCTATGGGCATTTGGTCTGGAGCCTCCAAGTTGGTTCTTGTACAGAAGTTCCCAGCTAAGTTTCAGAGCTCAGGTTGTTGGCTACTGTGAAGCCCCGTGGGTTGGGTCTGTGGGTGCAGGTGGAGCTCTGGAATTGAGGAGTCCTGGTAGGCTCATGGACCAGATGATTTGCCAGATGAGATGTGTGATGGGTTTCGTACTGGAGCTTGGGCAGGAGCAATTGAAAAAAAAGGAAAAGGGGGAGCGTGTCAAGGGTTCTTACCCAGCCAGGACCAGAAATTAGGCAAGGATCCTTGTTCCTCTTCTTGTTCTTCTGCATCTGCGTCTCCTCCTCCTCCTCCTCCTCCTCCTCCTCCTCCTTCTTCTTCTTCGTGTTCTTCATTTCTCCCCCTTCCTTCTCTTCCTCCTTCTCCTTTTCCTCCTCCTCTTCATTCTTCTTTTGTTCTTCCTGCTCCTCCTCTTCCTTCTCCTCCTCCTCGTCTTTCTCCTTTTGTTAAAGTTATTTGGTTGTTGTATGGTGTCACCACACAGCTCAGACTTGTGGTTATCTTCCTGTTTTTAGCCTCCCCAGCTCTGAGATTACCATTCTGCACCACCACATCCAGATTCTGGCGAGCTCAGCCCACGCTGGTGTGTGGTGTGAGGGATCAAATTGCAGCTCCTGCTCTTGCCTAAGCTTACCTAAGCAGATGAGTCTGCTGAGCTCTCTCATCGGCTCTATATCAGTCTATTTCTTAAATTTAATTTTGAGACTTGAATTCAGAGCCTTGAATACTTTGGTCAAATGTACTATGAATAAGCTTACATGCAAGTCCTTCTTTTTTTTTTTTAAATTTTATTAATTTCCAAGTCCCTCTTGGTGCTTGTAACACAGTTTATTTTTGTTGTTGTTGTTTAAGCAAGATTAATATTTTATTTTGTTTATCAAATTGTTTTTAATCTTTTATTTATTTACTTGCTTAGTACAGGGTCTACTATCAAGTATATACTTATAATGAGATTCCTGTCTCAGCCTCTCCAGGGCTGGAATTACAGGTATACACAACCACACCTGGTTTTGGTGGCCAACACACCACGGGGTCAACATGGCATGTGGTGGCGAGGATCAAATCAAGGTCCTTGCACTTGCAAAGCAGGAGCTTAGACTGCCAAGCTATCTCTCCAGCCCCAAGATTAATTTTTAAATGTTGTATTCTACCTGGAACAGATTTAACTTTCTCAGGTTTCCATATTTTGTTTGTTTAACGAAATTCTTTATCGTTTTAATGTTCCTTTTTATTTTATTTCATTTTATTTTTTTAATTTTTGCATTACTTTCAACAAGAAATAACAATGTGACAACTTCAAAACATGTTAGTAGTACATTCCCAATAATTGATACAATGCATATTGTTGTCCTCATAGTAGTTATTCAGAGCACAGGATGCAGACATGATATTTTTCTAACTATTGGTACAAAAATTTATTCTCATTAAATTGAGAGAAAGTAGTTGTATACATAGTCCAATATTCTGTAATCACAGTGGGTTATTGGCAGAACTGGCAATGTCAGAAGCTGTTGATCTAAGCATTTTACAGCTTAACATACTAATCTAGCTTTACTTTTTATGCCTTGTGGTTAAACTTTTCTGCTGGGTGGTTAAGGGAAAGTTAAACCAAGACCTGTATAGCAAAACATGTAACTTTTGTGTCTCCCAAGGCTAGTCAATTCACTCAGGATTTACCTTGAAACCAAGTACAGTGCTTTGTAGAACTATTTTCAGTGTCAGCCGTCTGGATGAGTCCTGGTCATTGCTTGACCAGTTTGCTCTCTGTGAAAGCCTGAGATAGTGTTTTCTCCCTAGGTGACTCTCCTTAGGCACACTATACATTGTCAATCCCTTTCCTCTGTGGCCCCATAATCTCCTTGAACAGAAAATTTGGGACACCACGGAGTTATAGAATGTTATAGCACAGGTTCTCTTATGTCCTAAGTCCTCACTAACCTTAAAGGCTTAGGGCCAAAATATTGACTATCATTGTAGCCCTTCTTTTTCTCTAATTTTTGGTCTGTAAACTTATGTTCTTAACCCTCCAGAAGAGAAGCTTAGTGATACTATTACTCAAGATAGTTTATCTTTCACCCTGGACTTTCAATTTTTTTTTCAACATATCACCATCATATTATCAAAAATCTAATTTCTTATTATCTCCTTATATACTTATACTTATATCTCCTTGTATACTTTTCCTCTCCATCTTCTTAACATTGTATAACATGTCTTTATTTTTGAGTTAGCTTTTTAATTTTGCCTATTCTATATTTAGTGTTTCCTGTTTTGACTATGAAAATATTCATTGTTGAACCAAAAAGTGTACTGATTTTTCTTTGTTAGTTTTCTTTCAGTTTGTAGAGCTATATTTAATTATCTTACCTTCCTGTGGAACTAAAACTAGCCACTTTGTGCCTTTCCTAATATCTTGGTTGATACTTAATTTGGGTATAGAATTCATGGGTAAAATTTACTTAAAGATTATTTAATACAATGTTTTATTATTTTCTTATTTCCAATGTTTATGAAAACATTTGATGTCATTCTGATTCCCAATCTTATGTACACATCTGTTTTTGTTTCTCTCTGGAAAATTTTAGGATCTACTTTTATTTCCTATAGTTCAAAGAAATAAAGTTCATAGTGCATATTTAAAAAAAAATCTATTTCAGTAGGCACTCATACTCTCCAAAATCTGGAAATACTTGTCTTTAAGTATTCTATAACTTTTGAAATTGTTTAACATCTCCCTTTTAGTTTTCCATTTTAATTAGAAGACATTCACTTTAATTTTAGTTAAAAGACTAGTCCTTCTAAGACTCTTACTTTAACTTTCTCATATTTTATGTTCAGTTTTTGTCTTCTCGTTTTCCATTTTCTGAGACTAATGGTCTTGTTTTTTTTTAACCTTTCTATTAAAATTTTAAAAATTGTTTAAATTATTTTTTCCAGTTTTTACTTGTTCTTTTCTTATTACCTAACATGCTATTTTGATTTCAATTTGCAACATCTTTTGTTATGTATCTGGTGCTATTAATTACAGTTTGTTTTAGTTTTGTCTCTTCTGTGTTGAGACTATGCCCAAAGGATTGATGGTACACTACAAAAAATCTGATTAGAAATTTGTGCGGGGGAATGGCTTTCAAAGTGGTGAGCTTCACCAACACAGTTGGCCAAAGTTCTCAGCTTGCAATAATTTGTATCCTGTTAAGGTTTATGTGTATTTGTCCCTCTAAAGCCTCATCTAATCATGGACCAGACTTCTAGAGGTTGTGAGTACTGCTAGCATTATGGGTATGAATACTACACCCAACTTGGGGCACATAGCCTGAATGAAAGTTAAGAGAGACAGACTTCCTCTCTGTAGCCATGGTTGCTGATATTCCTCCATTTGCTCTCTTGCTCTTTGCAGCTGCCATAACGGATGCTCTCTGCTATGTTCCACTCTGCCTTGGAGCTAGCTGAGTATGGACGGAAACTGCCAGTAACTGTGAGCTAAATAAACCTTTCCTTAATTTTGAGTGTCAGGTATTTGTCCCAGCAACAAGGGAAGAGTAACTCCTTTATTCATCCAAACACTAGAGATGTTTTTTGATTATCATAAAAGCAAAGGATACTGCTGATACCTGCTGGACAGGGGCCAACAATGCTGCTAGGCATTCTGCAATACACAGGACATGCCTTGACTACAAAGAATTACATGATCTAAAATTTCAAGAGAACTTTGGTAAGAAATTGGGTTACAGGATAGCCAGCTCACTGTGAATGCCATGTGCCAGTAGCCAAAGTGCTGTATTTTTCCATAGTGTGTGGTTAGTTTCTCCAGGGAATAATCTTCCAACTTCCTGCTGTAAAAAGCAAACTCAGTCATTAATGATTCAAGCTGAATAAGGAGAATGGTTGGCAGGTTCTCTTGAGCTTTTAACAAGGAGCCTTGCCTAAAATCCTGTGTTCACTCTCACACTTCACCTTGTCATGCTTTTTGCTAATACTCCTGCTGGCTCTGCCTTTTTCTAGAGGAGTAGTGACCAAACTAACAGAGGTAGGAATGAGGACACGAAGATCCATTTTTTTTCCTTTACAGAATTTTTCATAATCTTCTTTCATTACTAACTACACATCCATGCCTTTTGAGCCATTCTGGGGTCCTGCTGACCAAGTCACTCTGCTTCTGGCTAATAGCACTTCTGCGACATTTAGATTTGACTTTACTTGATTTTTTTGTCTTTTTGAGACAAGGTCTCGCTGTACAATTCAGGCTGGCCTTGAGCTCAGTTTTGTAGCCCAGGCTGGCCTCGAACTGTCACCGATCCTCCTGCCTCAGCCTCCCGAGTTCTGGGATTACAGGCATGCGCCACCATGCCCGGCTAATTTTGATAAACTGTTTACCACTCCTCCATCTGATTTCTGTCATGACAAAGTGTGGCTTGGAGTTACAAATGTTTCCTAGATTCACTGAAGATGGAATTTAAGTTTTGGTTTCTTATTCTTCTTGTGAGATGGGGAAAGAGTTGGAAATGTCTTTTAAAAAAGAAGCAATCACAAATTTTGTGCTAAATTGCAGAAGCTTACTCTCTGTGTGTTTAGTTGTGAAAAGTCCACAATTTAAACACACTTTGTAATATGCTAATAGCACATCTTTGTCCCCTGTTTTGAGCCATTGTGCCTTCATCACAGCAGTGTAGCTATTCTTTTCATGCAAAAATCCAGGCTTAGAAAGGATTGAGACTTTGGTTGAAATGTAACAGGTAGGCAGTTGGAAGGGAAAAAGCGAGGAGGAAACAAGGTGGAAAGATTTCTAAAGAGAGAAAACTATGGATAAAAGGGGTGTGGAGATAGAAAAGAACTATTGGGGGAATAAAAATAGCCATTATTGATAATGAATTGGTAAGCTATCTGCTAAACTCATCCATGAATTATATCCTGTAAAAAGACAAAGTTGTTATTAGTGCCTTCCTTACCACAAATATAGTACTAAAGAGTGAGTCACAGAGAGATTAAAAAAATTACCAACCTCCTAATCAGGAAGGGAGAGCCAGACATAGACTGAACTCAGGACCCTGTGCTTGCCAGACCAGGGCTTATACCACTGAGTTATCTCCCTGGCCCCCAGACATAGTTTTTAATGACCACACTACATTGTGCATTGGTGCGAAATGGCTCTGCCAAGATATATGAGTGCTAGGAGACACAAGCAGCAAGGATGCTTAGAGCCAGACTGTTAAAGGATCTTGTGACTATTTATTCATTTATTTATGTGATACAGGGTTTCACTACACAGTTTGAACTCATAGTGATCCTCCTGTGTCAGTCTTCCCAGTGCTGGGATTGCAGGCATGCACCACCATGCCAAGTTCCAGGATTGGCACCAGGTACCCCAAGGTTCCAGGCTGGTAAGGTATGTGATATCTGGGATCAAACTCGGGCCCTTGCACTCTCCAGGCAGGTGCTTAGACTGCTGAGCTATCACCTCAGCCCTGTTAAAGGGTCTTGTAACAGACCAAAGTATTTGGATTTTATCTTCATTATATATGTATGTATGTATGTATGTATGTATGTATGTATGTATATATATATATATATATAACCAAATCAAAATAGCAAAACAATTTCAGAACAGGTTAGTAGGAAAGTTATAATAATTAGTACATTGTTTATTGGTGTCTTTATAGTAGTTATCCAGAGTACAAGGTGGAGGCATGATAACTTGTCCAAACAACATTAGCACAAACCTTTCTTTTCAGTGAATTAAGAGAAACTAGAAAAAAAAAAAAAAAGCCTTAGCATTTCTTTTCTCTGAGGTGTCTCCTAAGTCCCAGGACTGAGAGTCATCTTTGGAACTTGGGATTGAACCAAGCCATGTTTCCACTTCGCTTCTAGACACACCTCACCACCACTGCCCTGATTTGGTGTGGGCTGCTGCTGCTTTCTGTGTGGCTGATTGTTCTGGAAAAGGATCCTATCTTGGCCAAAGATTTGAAACTTGTCACTTGTTTCCTTAGTTAAGCTTGATAAAGATTTGGCAGTTTTGCAGATCTTTTCAAAGAACCAGAGTTTTCTTGTCATTGATTTTCTTTATCATTTTTAAACATTGCATTTTATTAATTTTTATCAATTGCTTTGAGTTTGGTTTTCCTTTCCTTTCTTTTTTTTTTTTTTTGAATGATTTAAGATAGAACATAAGGTTCTTGACTTCAGATCTTTTTTTCTCTGAGTACAGGAATTTATAGAGTGCCTTCTACAAACTATTTTAACTGTATCCCATCAGTTATGATATATCATTTTCACTCATGTCAAAGAATTTATTTTCACTGGGAATATAGCTCAGTGGTATAAGTGCCTGCCTGGAAAATGTAAGGTTCTGAGTTTGTTTCCCAATACCAAGTAATAATAATAATAATAATGATAATAATAATAATAATAATAATAACAATAATAATAAATGATGATTTATTTTCTTTGTGACTTCTCTTTTTTTTTTTTTTTTTTTTTTTTTTTTTTTGAGACAGGGTCTCACTATGCAGTTCAGGATGGCCTTAAGCTCAGTTTTGTAGCCCAGGCTGGTCTCGAACTCACACCAGTCCTCCTGCCTCAGCCTCCCGAGTGCTGGGATTACAGGCGTGTGCCACCACGCCCGGCTATTTTTTTTTTTTTTTTTGTGTGTGTGTGACTTCTCTCTTAACCCTTTATCTTTTCCTTTTCTTTTACTGTCAACTTTATGCTTTTTTTATTCTAACAAATATCTCTTGCAGATAAAAGTTAGATGTTTTAAATCTAATGTCATAATTTCTGCCTTTGTTTGAATAATCCATTCAATGTAGCTTTTGTTTACAATTTTAATTTTATGCCTTTGTTTCTTTATTGCTTTTTTATTATGTGACTTTCTCATATAGTATGTTGTTATTTAGTGATTTCTATTATGATTTTGTGTTATTTTCCTTGTGGTTGCTTTTGGTTTACAATATGGATCTTAACTTACCAGAATTTACTTCAAAAACACATTAATTTAGGGCCATTCCCTCTGGTCCTGAGACACCTGGACCAAGTCCCCGCGTCTGAATTGCACCTCCCATCCCGACCGGTGCCCGCCATTTCCACTGGTCGAATGGCGTCTGGGTCAAGTCCCCCCTTTTGAACTCCACCTCCCACCCTGGACTGGCACCTGCCATTCCCACTGGTCTCCTGACGCCTGGACAGGGTCCCTGGACTCTACCTCCCAACCCGGACTGGAGCCTGCCTGTCGCAGGGCACCTGGACCGGGTCCCTGCTTCTGGACTCCACCTCCCACACCGAAATGTCACGTCTATTTCCACTGGTGGCCTGCGACTGGATCAATCCCAGCTCCAGGACCTGACCCATCACCCCCAAACTCCAGCCCAGATACCATCGCCATCCTGACTGTACCAACCAGCAGATTTGGCCCTGATCCATTCACTGCTTCATCAACACCTTGAGCTCAGATTCCACCCACCTACAGGACCAGGGCTCAGGTTGGCCAGGGTGCAGAGATCACTGCTATAAAAAAATGACAAAGAGAAGGAGCAAGATCCAATCCCAGATACTGAGTCCACATAAAACAAATACAGGAAATACTACCATACAAAAAAAATGGGAACCATGCAGAGGAAATCTCTGAATAAGTAGCAGCTGAGGTTGAAAGGCAAGTACAGAAACGTATAGAGCAACTCGGATCTGAGATAACACATGAAGTAAAAAAAAGAAATGTGTGAAAAGATAGACGCTGAAGTGGAAAAACAACTGCAGAAACATATAGAAAAAACAAGAGCAGAATTAACCTCTGAAGTTAAAAAAGATCTCCGTAAATCAATAGAATCTAAAGTAAGGGAACAACTACAGAAAGGTACAGAAGAAAATAGAGCAGAAATAATGTGCGAACTAGAGAGAGAAAGGATAACTATAATGAGAGACTTCAGTACTACTAAAGAAGATATTGATAAAAATTAGAGAATAGAAAAATGATGGATTCCCTGAATGAACAATATAGGAAAGAAACAGATCGCAAGAAACAATTTCAAAAAGACATACAAGACAATAAAATCTCAATCACAAGCTGGCAAAATCATGTGAACCAAAGTGAAGATAGAATCTCAGATCTTGAAAATGCAGTTGCAGGAAGTGAAAAGATAAGAAAGGATCTCTTAAAAAGAACTAGGATGCAGGAAAAAATAATTCAATATCTGCAAGATGATGCAAAAATGAACAATGTGAGATAAGTAGGAATCAACGAGAAAGAAGGAGCCAATACAAAGGATATAAAAAAATATGGGCAGAAGTAATAGCAGAAAACTTCCAAAATACGAAAAAAACAATTGAACATACAGCTAACTGAATCATACAGAACCCCAAATAACATCAACCCGACTAAAAACACATCCAGACATAAAATAATAAAGATTCCAGAAATCCAGCAGAAGAATAGTTCAATAAAGGCTGCTAGAGAAAAGAAACAGATCACATTTAAAGGAAAACCTATCAGAATAACAGCAGATTTCTCTTCACAAACCAGTTGTTCCCTTACTTTAGATTCTTGACTTCATAGTCAAGAAGAGCATGGAGCAGAGTGCTTCAAGTCCTTCATGAAAACAAATTTCAGCTCAGACTGCTATACCCTGCAAAACTCTCTTTCAAGTATGAGGGAGAAGTGAAATACTTTCATGACAAGGAACAACTAAAGAATTTCATGACGTCAAAACCAACTCTACACAGCATACTAAAAAGATACTTTAGAGAGGGACCAAAACGACCCGAATTCAACAAATGAGAACAGAAAGATCCCACCAAATAGGCTACTCAATTAAACACAGGAGAAAAAGAGATAAATAGTACTAAGTAAACATCATGTCAATGACAAGTCAACATATCTCAATTATAACCATCAATGTAAAAAGACTCAATTCTCCAATTAAAAGAAAGAGACTGGAGAGTGGATAAGGAAGCAAAATCCAACAATATTCTGTATACAAGAAAAGAACTTAACTCATAAAGAAACTCATAGGCTAAAAGTGAAAGGATGGAAAACAATACTACATGCTCCAGCACCTCAAAAAAAAAAAAAAAAAAAAAAAAAAAAAAAAAAAAAAAAAAAAAAAAAAA
>PVJA010051243.1:0-12922 GCA_004027025.1 Myocastor coypus | reverse complement strand
TCGGTATAAAAGTAACCTGAGTTTTAGTTTGGGTGATTCAGTCATAACCAAAGTAAAGAGAATAAACTTTCAGAGCTAATTGACAGCAGTTACAGCGATGCGATGAGTTCTGGTCCCGGTGATCCTCAGCGCTCCAGGACGATGAAAGCCCGTCACATACTATGTCCCACTCCACTTATGTAACTGGAAGATCGCCGGCAAGGGAGGGGGGGAGGATGGGAGAGCGCTCGGATTCCAAAGGCATGGCACCCCAAGAACCTCTGCGCACCAGGGGGGCACGATCTCTCCGCTGGGAGTCTCAGGGGCTGCTGGATGCCCAGTCCCCAACCCTCAGATCCTGATGGAACAGAACCAGCTCTATAGGATGAGCTGTGGGACTCGGGCACACGACGTCTGCTTCTTTAGACGAAGAGGGGGACACAATCACCCCCACCGACCTGCTCCAACTATCCGGGGGAAGGTGCTGGCAGACTGGCCAGCTCACAGCGGGGGCAGAAAGTCGTGGAACGGGTGAGAAGGGGGAGGCAGAGCCGGGAGATGGGGGTGAGAGCGCAGGAGCCCTTGTGGCGCACTCTCCCGATGGGAGGCGGACTGCGCACGCGCGCCAGTGTGGGGGGGCCCGAGTAACGGGAGAGGGGGCGCGCGAGGGAGGGAGCGGGGAGAGCGCGATCCAGAGAGAGGCCGGGGCCGCGGGCGCGCGACGGCGCCGCGGCCCAAAGCCCCACGAAGGACAGGAGCGCGCGCAACCCGCCCAGCGAAGCCCAGGCGACAGGGGCACCCGCGGGGCCGGTGATAGGATGAGCGCGGGGCAGGCGGCGCCGGTGGCGACCGTGCGGAGGACGTTCACCTGCGAGTGCGGGTGACAGGCCTAAGGGACAGCCGCCACTGGAGGGAGGGGGAGGGTAGAGAGGAGGGACGCCATCCGCCAGCCTCGTCGCCCGTTCCCGCCGGCCCCTCCCGCGCCACGTCCCGCCCCTGTCCCCCGCCCCCCGGCAAGGGTCCCCGCCCGCGGCCGCGGCGGTCCCACTCACAGTCTCTCCTCCTCGCCTCCTCCTCCTCCTCCACTCGGCGCGGCGGCGGCGGCGGCGGCCATTTTCCGGACGGCTTTTACCACAGCCCTCTCTCCGAGAGGAGGGAGCGCGCGCGCCGCCGACGCCGGGACCCCGCACGGCCGACGTCGCGCCCCGCCCTCTCAGCCAGCCTGCGCGTTGCTGCACCTGCGCACCCGCGCCCCGCCCCCGGAGCCTCGCGAGCCTGCCGTCCATTGGCTGGCGTGGCCGGCCCGGGCCGGGGTCTCGGCGGAGGCGCACTTCATTGGCGGAAATTCCTGTCTGTTTGGACCAGGGAAAAGGGGACGGCCCGCTGTCCAGCAGCCAATTGGTTGCCATCAGCCGTCATTTGGGGACCAGAGGCGGTTAGGGCACCAAGAAGCTGGTTTGGTGGGCGGAATTTGCATGTTAAGGATTAATGAGACCTCTCAGCGGGTAGGGAAGGCGGAGGCCTCAACTTGGGACGTCTGTGTGCACAGCCTACGGAACGGCCGACCTGCTATATACTAACGCACCTAGCTTGCCTGGACGTTTTGTCACCATCGCGGCCTTCAGTGGCAGCAGCGAAGCCTCCTGCCCTGGAGCCAGACATGGTTCGAGCCAGGGACTTGGTTTAAGAAGCATAGCGTTGACATCTTTTACGCGAGCTTGCCAGGCGCCACACTACCCCAGGGGCAGGAACAAATTCGAGCGGAACTCGGGCGTGGGAAGCT
Organism: Myocastor coypus; assembly: GCA_004027025.1. NCBI lineage: Eukaryota > Metazoa > Chordata > Mammalia > Rodentia > Myocastoridae > Myocastor > Myocastor coypus. The sequence continues at coordinate 11,160 of PVJA010051243.1, read as the reverse complement.
GTTGCGTCCTGTCTTGTCACCTTGAGCAGGTGGCTTGGTGGAGGTTTATGGATGGGCAGGGTGATCACGGAGGACGCAGGGCTTGGCTTGTGAGACAGTTTGGGAGCCGAAACCCAGCAGATCACCTCTCGGTAGGGGTGACTTGGAGTTAGTGTTCAGCCATTCTGCTTTGGGAAAATCCTGAGAACACGAAAAGAGTTTGGGCCAATAGGGTGCTAGGGATAGAAACACTTGTTAAAGCGACCTCCCCAGATACCAGTTAGCACCTGACTCAACCAGGGCTTCTCCTGCCTGTGGTATGCTTAACCAGGAGCCTTCCGTCTTGGAATGGGCATTCTATTTCTTCATTGAACACCTGCAGGTGCCAGGCACCGAGCTAGGCTCTGCGTGGGAAGTACCGAGTGAGACACTATAGAGAGCCATTCTTGGGAAGATCCCTGCTGAACCTCCAGATAAGTACAGCCAGACTGACACACAGCAGAGAACTCTTGATGCCCACCTCCCCAGTGCCTTTGCCTTCCGGCACACACCCATGTGGAGGTTTGAGGAAATAACATTTCAGGGGGGTTTAAGATCCAGAGAAGGGACTATGCCCGACAGATTGGGGACCAATAAAGCGGGCCTGTGTGGCTGGACAACTGTAGGGAATGTGGTTTGTAGAGGGCACCTAAGTGTGTGTGCCAGCCCTGGTGCACCCCTGTCATCCAGAAAAAGAAGTTGAGAGGGAGAGAGGGAGAGAAGAGATGATAAAGAAGAAAGGGAATATGAAATTTGTGGGGAGCTAGGGCTCTAGCATGAACACTGACCGGCCCTGGACAGTTTCTTCATCCTGTCCTGTGGGACTGTGACCCACTGTCCACAGCCCCTGAGCAGCACATACAACAGCCATGGAGGTGAGACAGACACATCTGCCCAACAGCACATGAAGTCAATTTACAATAGCTTCGCAGCCATTTTTTATTGGATACAATTCTGACACCAGTGAGGATTGTCAAAAATGAGAAGAAAGCCTTCAACTTGAAAAACAGGAAACATCAGCACAGAAAAAAACAAACAAACTTTAAACCCCAGCAAATGCAGGGCATATATATAAATATTTTTAATTAGTAAATTCAGAAAACTGAAAGAAAATATTGTATCTATAAAACAAGGACAGAATACTGTATACAAAGAGCAATCAGAGAATAAAGAATTCTTAGAAAATAAATATGCTTATTGGGCTAAGGGAGGGACTCAAGGGGAAAAGTGCCTGCCTAGTATGTTCATAATCCCCGGGTTAGTCCCCAGTACTGTGAAAAATAATTAGTGAAGTTCAAATTCTAACAGAAATTTTTTATTTTTATGTATTTAGAACAGGGCCTCACTACGTAGATTGGACTCTTAGTGATTCTGCTGTTTTCAGCCTCCCAAGCGCTGGGATTTTCAGGTATGCACCACCACCAGTCTCAATCGCCAGCTCAGTGTGCCTCCTCCCTTGGGGGGGGCAGCATGGCTCTCCAGGGATTGAACCCTGGCTGCAGCACTCTGACTAAGCAGGTGCTTTAGTCTGCTGAGCTATCTGGCTGGCCCTCCAACAGAAATTTTTAAAAATAAAACTGAATAAGTTACCCAGAAGATAGAGCAAGACAACAGAAAAGAAAAAAAAAAAAAAAGATGAGAGGAAGGGCCGGTGAGATAGCTCAGCAGACTAAGCACCTGCTTTGGCAAGCACAAGACCAGGGTTTGATCCTCAGTCCCGCATGCTGCGCTGGCCCCACCCCAGGCGCATGCTTAGCTGGAGACTGAGATTGGGCCTGGTGGCACACTCCTGTTATCCCAATGCTGGGGAGGCTGAAAAGAGGAGGGTCACTGAGAGTCTGAGCTTTGTAGTGAGACCCTATACCAAATAATAAATGAAAAAAAATTATATATGAGAGAAAATATAAGAAGTTTGAGAGTTGATCTAGGAAGCCCAGCAAGCAACAAGAATTTCTGCAAAGTAAAACAGAGGAAAAAGCAGAAGGGGTGGGGATATAGCTCAATGGCACAGCACCAGCTTGGCCAGCTCAAGGTCCTGAGTTTGTTCCCTGTACAAAATGAATGAATTAATGAATGAATGAATGAATGAATAAAACCAAATAGCAGTGTGTTTCATAACAAGGTTGGACAATGAGAGATAAAAAGTGGAGTTCTGAGAAATTATGTGTTTCAAGGGAAGATGATAAAGTAATGAATGCTTTCAAATTCTAAGGAAAATGATTTTCCATATAGAATCCTATACCAGCCAAAACACCGACCAAGTTTGGCAATGAAATAAAAATAATTTTAGATATAGAAGAGCTAAGTAAATGCACCTGTCAGCTGTGTTATTATGGCTTGTGTCTAGATGTCCCTCCCAAAGCCTCATGCAGTTATGGGGGGGAGGGTTCTGATCTAGAATGTAAATACCAATCTAGAAGTTGGAATGAAGAGTAGTACTAGATTATTCCACTGATTGCCTTGCAGTTCTGGGTATGGATAATGGGAAGGCCCACCTGGGTGGATGCTACCTTCCATAGGGCGTGTAGCCTGGATAACACATAAGGGACAGAAAGAGGTGTGCTATTATCACTTTTCTTTTGTTGCTTATAGCTTCTTCATTACTTTGCTGTTCTGCTGCCTCATGCCCAGCATGAGCTGTTTCTCCCCTTTGATGCCCTTCTGCCATGCCACCCTGACTTGGAGTTAGCCAATTATGGACAGAAAGCTCTGAAAACTGTGAGCCTAATATAAATTCTTCCCCCTTCAACTTTGGGTGTCTGCTTCATCTAGCACAGATCTCAAAGTTCCCAGGGGGAAAGACAGCAAGAGGGTGGAGAAATAAATATAAAAGACAGAAAGTTCAGGTGAGGTGGAGTATTCTCTCCAGATGGGAAGAAATGAGCTACTCAACCACCACTGGTAGCACATTATTTATACATCTGGCAGGTTGACATCACATGATATGCCTTTGCCTAGCAACCCATTGCTTGAATTTCCTGGAGTACCTGGTGTTTTCTGGACTGAAGCAGCATGTTCACTTGGCTGGCCCCAGGAGCTCCTTGTTCTCAGGACCAGTCTTGCTCCAGCCTTGCATATGTGATCAGTCTCCAGCTTCAGCTGCTCCCTATATTTCCTCCTTTTCTGTTTGGTAGCTGCAAGCAATGGGTGGTCAACTGAAGTTGGAGTAGCTGTGTTTGCTCTTCTATATCTAAAACTATTTTTTTGTCTTTTTGAGACAGGGTCTTGTTATGCAGTTCAGGCTGAACTTGAGCTCACTTTAGTAGACCAGGTTGGTCTCAAACTTGCACTGGTCCACCTGCGTCAGCCTCCCGAGTGCTGGGATTACAGGCATGTGCCACCACGCCCGGCTTCTAAAACTATTTTTATCCCATTGCCAAACTTGGTGAGTGTTTTAGCTAGTATAGGACTCTATATTGAAGAGTTTATTAGGCTCACAGTTTGCACATTACTTCAATCTGCAGACAGATTTTTTTCTTCTGGTTTTGTTTCTATGCTGGATGTTCAAGACTAAGTTAAGCCGGGCGTGGTGGCTCACGCCTGTAATTCCAGCACTCGGGAGGCTGAGGCAGGAGGATTGGTGCGAGTTCGAGACCAGCCTGGACTACAGATGTGAGCTCAGGACCAGCCTGAACTGCATAGCGAGACCCTGTCTCAAAAAGACAAAAAAAAAAAAAAAAGACTAAGTTAAAGTGAAACCTGTATTAATTAATTTTTGCAATCTATCAAGGCCAGGTATGTCTCCCCAGCATTTACCTTAGAACCATGGATGGCACCTCTTAATTCTGTCCGTGTCAGTCATCTGGATGAGTCTCGGCCATTGCTTGACTAGGTTACTTTCTGTGAAAGCTTGGGAGATTTTCTTTTTGTCCAGGTGACTCTCCTTAGGCACACTATACATCGCTGATCACTTTCCTCTGCAATCCCACAATCTCCTTAATCAGAAGACCAGAGACTCACTGAGTTATAGGATGTCACAAAAGAGGTTCTTTTATGTCCTGGGTCATGTTGCCCTCAGAGCACTAGGGCTAAAACATTGGCTGTCCTCCTAGTGCATCTATTTTTCCAGTTTTTGATTTCTAGTCTTCGGGTGTTGGCCAGCCAGAAAAAAAGTTAATGATATTATATTGTAATTTTATCTGAATATCAAGCACTTTGACATACAAGTAGAACCATTATTTTTGCTTAACCATGGATGTTCTAGTAGTTAAATCCCTATAGAATGTTAAAAGATAACACATTTTTACACATAAAATTTGAAATGACAAGCCATACAAAATATTGTAGCATGACAATCATGATGATGTTTTCTTGCATACTTAACTTTCCATCTCATAATCTTTTATTTATTGGGTATGGGATCTCACTAAACAGCTTGGACTGCTAGTGATCCTGTCTCAACCTCCTCAGCGCTGGGATTTCAGGTGTGTGCCACCACATCCAGTGATGGTGGTGGGCTCAGTGTGGCATGCAGTACTGGGCATCAAACCTGAGCCCTTGCACTTGACAAACAGGTGCTTAGACCACCAAGCTATCTCCTGGCCCAACTTTCCATTTTGACGTAGCATAACACTTTCAATCAGTCATCTTTATTTAATACATAAGAAATGTTTACCTAACTTGTTATGTTTTCTTTCTTTTTATTTTAATCTTTTATTTCTTTATTGATTTGGTACAGGGTCTCACTATATAGCTGGGACGTGTAATCCTCCTGTCTCAGCCTCTGCAGAGTTGAGATTACAAGGGTGTGCCACCATACCCTTTTCACTGGTCAGGACAGCATACCCAGTGTTCCAGGGCCAGCACGGGATGCAGTATCAGAGATCAAACCCAGGTCTTTGAGCTTGCCAGGCAGGCACTTAAAACTACAAGCTATTGTCCAAGCCCCCTTGTTATCCTTTAATGAGTTGTACATCATATAAGTTTTGGTCAAAGGCAGATGTCTGAATTGTAAGAAAACTCTATTACTATAAACAGTTCTCATTGGACCTGCACACCTGCAGGTATGACTATATTCAATATGCCATAAGAATAATAATAATCAATTATCATAGCCATATGCAAACCTTTGTATCAGAACATGTTTAAATCTAAACTGTATTGTCCAGAAAACTTAATCTCATAATGATGAGCAATGTAAACATCTTAAAATTATTGGGATGTCTCTCATTAAGCTATGGTAACTACTGGGACTTTCCATTAATGAACAAAGGCTGAGATTTTTACCAGGTAGCTGCTTGTTTATTCACCAAAGGGAATCTTGACTAATAACCTCTTCCAAGCCTAAAGAATTTTTGTTTAATTATCTTAGAATTTTCTTTTCTTTTCTTCTTCTCTCTCTCTCTCTCTCTCTTTTTGTCTTCTTAGTAACATAAATAGGGAGGTGGGTCATTCCCACATACTGTGCTCTGCAGAACTATTGTGAGGACAATATGCAATGTGTCAACTTTAAAAAAAAAGAAAGGGGAAAAAGAAAAAAAAGTAATGTTTATTGAAAATGTTAATTGTTTTAATTGTTTATCAATCCTATATACCTATATCTATCAACTTAAACTGATCTGATGATGAAAATATGTAATATAACCATTGTTAAATTTAAACAATAAAAATATTAAATCATGAAAAAAAAGAAAAAAACCCCAATTTTTAAAATGTTTTTAGTACAGGATCTGCAGGGTCTCACTACACAGATCAGACTCATTACAGGTGCATGCCACCACACCCACTCTCAGTCCTCATCTCAGCATGCACCAGGGACAGGGCCAGCATGGCATTCCAGGGCTTCAAACCCTGGTCCCTACACCTGCCTAAGCAGGTGCTTTAGTCCACTGAGCTATCTGGCCAGCCCATGTTAACAATTTTTGGATGACCAATGAGAAAACCAAATTTATATCATTATGACCAGCTGACCACCCAGGAAGACATGGTTTTTAAATCTATAAGCATAATTAAATTGTGAGCAATTGACCCAAAATGAAAAAAGAAAAAAACAATAAAGAAAAATTGTACAGTGCAAATAAAAAACATCTACAAAATTATCAGACAAATGAACAAACAAACAAGTACACAGCTTAACAGATTGGACAAACAGACAGATCCATAGTCAGACTGACAAACAATTCACCTGCAACACCAGAGTATACTCAGATATATTTTGGGCCAAATTAAATTATAATAACTTTTTATAATTTTAGAAATTTATAATTACAGGATTCTTTTCTTTTTCTTTCTTTCTTTTTTTTTGGCTGGCCCAGGATGCCATAAGCAGGTGGGTGGGTCTGGTGTGGCATGTGGTGCTGGGGATCAAATCATCGTTCCTTGCCCTTGACTGATTACGCTCAAGAATGCATTTTAGACAACTGAGCTAACCTGCAAGCCCTCTAGAAATTGATAACTATAAATAAACTAATAAGAATTATTTATAGGTTGATTAGCTAAGATCTCTTGTAAGAAGAATTCGCAAGGAATAAAGTATAACATATATATATAATTTTATTTTATCTTTTTTTGTATTCTAGGACAGGATCTAAAGGGTCTCACTACATAGATTGGACTCATAGTGATCCACATGTGTTCAGCCTCCCAAGACCTGGGATTACAGGTATATGCCATCTCGCTAAGTCTCAATCACTATCTCCGTATGCCTCATGGGTGGGGCTGGCACAGCATGCCAGGGATCAAGACCCAGCTGTGTGTCTGCCTAAGCAGGCAGTTTAATCTGCTGAGCTATTTGGCCAGCAGATTTTATTTTATTTTATTTTAGGAACACTGGTAATGGGCTAGCTGGGCATAGTGGCACATGCCTGTAATTCCAGCACTTGGGAGGCTGAGGCAGGAGGATTGGTGCCAGTTGGAGACCAGCCTGGGCTATAAAAGTGAGCTCAAGGCCAGCCTGAACTGCACAGTGAGACCCTGTCTCAAAAAGACAGCCACACACATAAAAAAAAGAGAATACTGGTAATGGTCTGGCAAGATGGCTCAGCAGTCTAAAGCGTCTGCTTAGGCAAGCTTAGACAACCACACGAACCTTGGTTTGATCCCCAGCACCACATGCTGTGCCAGCCCCACCCCCAGGGCAGGGTGAGTGGGCCATAACATAAATAAATCATTTCATAATACTGGTAACTGTCAGCTCCATTATCTTTATATGCTTTATCACCTGCTTGGACAGTTGCTCTATCACTTAGACCTTTGGTTTTCATTTTTTGCTACCTTTTTCTTTTTTTTTTTTTTAATTCAAGAGCACAAATGCACTTTTATTTTCCATTAGTTTAAATTCTTGAGGGGTACAGCATCACACGGATTTGGTGTCCAATGGCCTTAGCAGGAAGGTTGCTTTGGAACTTGGTATGAACCATGCCGCTGTTTCCATGGGCCCAAGTTACTTTTCCCCAGATCACTCTGGTTTTGTTTGGTTTACCATCCGGAGTCACTGTGTTGTTTTTTGTTTTGTACACATAAGTGCATCTCTTGCTCAGGTAGAATTCAGTTTCATCCCGGGCATAAACACCTTCAATTTTAAGAAGAGCCGTATGTTCCCTCTGATTCTGGAGACCACGCTTACAGCCAGCAAAAGTGGTTTTGCACCATAGTCTTCCAGACATATTTGCCTTTTAGAAGTCCTGTTCCCAGCACGCGTGCCCCCGACTCCCACACCAGTTGCCCCCCTCACCTCTTTGTTACCTTTTTCTAGGCCTTCTGGATGAATTTTTTCACTTGGCCCCAGGTCAGATCTAGCCCCATCTTTATCTCTTGATTTTGGATCAGTTTCCAAGGCATCACTGTCATACAGATGAGTACCTTCATGAAAGGTGGAATCAAGCACTTCTTCAGGTCTGTGTCCATGCTACAGCTGGATAGCACACTCTGGCCCCCAGAGTGGCTAGTCATCATTCTCTGGAAAGATGCAAGCATAGCCTTGACCCCAAGGTAGCACTAAGCTGGGTCTATGCCATTGTCACATATGAATATCTTTCTTTCTTTTTTTTAAAGAATTTTTTATTTTTTGTTGTTGTTTCAGAACTTTTATTTGTTTGTTTATTTATTTTTGTGGCTGGCTCAGCCTGCCCTGTGGGCAGGGCTGGCACAGCATGTCGTGCCGGGGATCGAACCTCTGTCCCTGCAGCCGCCCATGCTTTCCTAAGCAGGCTCTTTAGGCCACTGAGCCATCCTGCCTGGCCCCCATGAATATCTTTCCAAAAGGTCCTTTCTAGCTTTTTGTTTTGTTTTGTTTTACCTAATTGAGTTGTCTTCCTATTGTTGTAGTTTTATCCCTAGTAGGATTTAAAATTTAATAGTGTGTACTGCCAAGCGAAGTCTATGATGAGTTGTGGATTTTGTAGGGAGAACTGATTCCTTTTTTTGGCTGAATCTGAGCATTCCATGAGTGTGTTCAAGACTTTCTTGACTTTGATGATTATAAGGAATTCCCATGGTAAGCGAAAGATGAAAACTTTTACAAAACATTTGCAAGACAGCACTTGTTTAGGCTGGGCTGCTGTCAACCTCAAAGTAGAAGGAATAAACCCCTGTATTGTATATTTTGATTTGAGGTGTTCAGGGCTTCCGCTTTCACTTTCACCCCTGGCTGTGGCTCTGCTTCGACTGTAGACTACGGGCGAGCTCCCCTGCTGGCAATGGCCATCAGCCTGAGGGTAGAACTGTTCGCCAATACTTCTCTGGCAGTGACCTGGAGGGGATTAGTGCTTGCCTAGCTGCTGGGATGGACTCCGTTGTGGGGTTCCCACCTAAGGGAACCTCAGCAATCTACGCCTTTACAGTCATGGAATGAGTGCAGGAATTTATGAAATATTTATCATAACACAAAAATCTATAAAAGCTACATATACAACTAATAAAATATATGCAGTGTCAGTTTATTAAAAACTAAAAATAGATATAAGAAAGCAAAAAAGATCTAAATAAATGTAGATTTATACTGATGGTGAGTTTGAAGCATATACCCCTAAACTAAACTACAATTTTAAAAAACAATAGAGTTTGGGATTTCAGATATCAAAACTTACTACACAGCCATAGTGAAACAGTGATATGCTGGAGCCAGCCTATTACCAGTTTGTGAAACCTAATGCTGAATTTTCACAAGTTTTACAGGTTGGCTGTTGGTGTATTGGTTATTTGAAATTCTCTGCTATGAGAGTATTTTTTAAACAAAAACCAGCAAACCACAATCAGGAGCACATTACGACCCTATCACTAGCAGCCTGCTGTTCCCAGCATGGCCATACTGTCTCAGGGACGCTATCTGAGCCACAGCACCCCTGCTGTTTGGCAGGGCTGTGGCAGGTCCCATTGGAAGTGTCCTGCAATAGGTTGGCCTTCCACATCTGTTTTGGATTTACACTCATTTTCCCAATGATACCCTTTTTGACACTTTATACAGGTACTAGAAGGTTTTGTTGAAGGGGCAGATAGTGGTCATGCTGTGCTTACAGGAGCAGCAGCGCAATCTTGGGCAAAATGTTCCTTGCCTGTACAGCTGAAACAAATAACTTAATATTTTTTTTCTTTCATGCCATAGATAAATGGCATTTGAGTAATAGTTGTTACTAAGATAGCCCCTTGTACATTTGAGGGGCCATTTTCTGCACAAATCTGAATAATCTCCCACACTGTAGCCTGTTTTTTTATAGCCTCATAAAGCCTCTTTTACATTTTTGAAGCCCAACTGTTGAAGAACTAACTTAAAATATGACTCTAGGGCCCGGCAGGATGGCTCAGTGGTCTAAAGCGCCAGCTTAGGAAAGCTTAGGCGGCTTCAGGGACCGTGGTTCAATCCCTGGCACCACATGCTGTCCCAGCCCTGCCCTCAGGGTAGGCTGAGCCAGCCATAAAAATAAATAAATAAACAAGCAAACAAAAGTTCTGAAACAAGAAAAAAATATATGACTCTATTTCATTAAGGGTGGAAATCTCAGCTGTGATGTAACAAAATTTCACCTAACTGCCGAGGTGGTTATTGCTGCTTATAGGTCCATTAAGGTTATCTGGGTAGTTATTGTTCTGCCATCTTCCCATGCACACACACACTCAGGACTTGATTTTAAAATAGTGCTTCAAGCCAAACACTTTTGTGATCATGTCAACAAGCTCTGACTATTAATACACACCCTAATGGAAATCCACAAAAAAAGCAAATACAGGGCTCAATAATGCAACAAGCATCTCTACATACATCTGTGCTTCTTGAGAATCTGTTTGCCCCATGTTTTACACCTGACGATATTAACGTCAATATACCTCTGCTCAATATTAATGCTATCAATACGCTTCTCCCCTTTTTGTGCACACAGTGAAAAGTGTTCACGCACCCAGTATTTTTTCATAACCTGGGCCCTGTTCAGGCACCAATATGTCATGTCCAGTACAGCTCTTGAAGTTCCCAGGAAGAGGGGAGGATGATGAGAGGATGGAGAAACAAAGATAAGAGACAGAACGCCGAGGTCAGGCAGGGTCCTTTGTCTGGATAGCAGGAAAGGAATGGCTACCCTGTCCCACTCTTACTTATCCATGTGACAGGCTGGTATTCTATGGCATCCCTCTGAGTGCCTGGTAGTCTCTGGCCTGGAGCAGCATGCTCACGGGGCTCGCCTCGGGAGCTCTGTGTGCTTGGGAGCAGCCTTGTCTTCTCCCACACAGGTGATCAGTCTCCAACTTTACCTGCTCCCTAGAAGTGTTGCATATTTTGTTTCAGCAACAAGAAAAGTAATTTAGACATGTGACTCCTGATAAAGTTACTTAACGAAGTTCTGTAACAGAACAAGGATGTGAATGAAGAAGGAAGCTGTGGAATCCTTAACAGGATTTCGACTGGGACAGCAGATATAAGGAAATCCAGGGACACCAGCTGGGCAGAAGTTCCAGTGAGAAGCAGAGGGTAGACTCTGGCAGAGGCATTCAAGAATTAAAAACACATGGGGTTTGAAACCCCACCGCTGGGAGCTGAGCCTGCGCACCCGCTGCGGGTAAGCCCCTGCGCCCCTCTGTCCCGCCTCTGCGTTCCCGCGACTAACTTCCTGTTCCAGCCCAGCCCAAACCCCTCCGCTGGCTGGATCAGGATCCTTGGCCTGCCTTCCCTTTCCCCGCCCCGCCCCCCCCTTTTTTTTTAACCCCTCCAGCCCA
>PVJA010051242.1:0-12922 GCA_004027025.1 Myocastor coypus | reverse complement strand
TGATCCTCCTGCCTCAGCCTCCCGAGTGCTGGGATTACAGGCGTGCACCACCATGCCCAGTGATAATAGCTTTTAACGCTATTGGAACAAAGGTAATAGGTAGTTGTTACCATAGCACTACTATTGGTTATAAGTAAAAGGCAATTCAATTTGTGATACATTACTTCTTTTTTTTTTAATGACTGGCTCAGCCTGCCCTGGGGGTGGGGCTGGTGCAGCATATGTTGTAAAGGATTGAACTACAGTCCCTGAGGCTGGCTAAATTTTGTTAAGCAGGTGCTTTAGTCAGCTGAACCATCTCACCAGCCCGAGAGACATTTTTTTTTATCTTTTTGAGACAGTCTTGCTGTGCAGTTCAGGCTGGCCTTGAGCTCACTTTTATAGCCCAGGCTGGTCTCAAACTCGCACCGATCCTCCTGCCTCAGCCTGCCAAGTGCTGGGATTACAGGTGTGCGCCACCACGCCCGGCTCGATATATTATTTCTTTACCCAAGGTTTTTTTTAAGAGAAAAAGAAGGACCATCCTGATAGCTCAGCAGAGTAAAGCGCATGCTTACGCAGAGTGCAGCGGCCAGGATTTGATTCCTGGCATGCCATGCTGACCCTGTCCCCAGGGCACACTGAGACAGCAATTAAGACTGCTTGGTGGTGCATGCCTGTGATCCCAGCACTTTGGCAGGCTGAAAACAGGAGAATCACTACAAGTCTGATCTACATAGTGAGACCCTGTAGACCCTGTATCTGCTGTCCTAAACGCATTAAAAAAAAAAAGAAAAAGAGAAAAGGAATGAGCTGGAGGTAGAAGTAGTAATGGCAGTACCTACAGGGATGAATTAATCATCTCTTATAAACTGTGCACCTACACACATTAATGTCAGTTCTTCCAAATTATTTTTGCAGTTCTGGATTAGTAACATAAGTCATTGTGCAATGCTTGCTTATTAAAATGATTCACATTGGACTTACTACAATAAAATACTACTGTTTAGCACTGGTATTCCTGTTGTTACGAGAAATAAAATGTTTTGTGTGCTTTTTGCATGATGAGCTTTCTTTGTTGTGGTGGCTTAATGAACCATTTCTGAATTCTGAATTACTTTGCAGCTATGGCCATGCTCTCTTACCTGGTGAAGGTGCAGCTATGGCTGAATATGTGAAAGCTGGAAAACGTATTCCACGCAGAGGTGAAATTGGGTTGACAAGTGAAGAAATTGCATCATTCGAGTGTTCAGGTTATGTAATGAGTGGTAGCAGGTATGTTCTTGGCATTGGGCTGAGCTTATATGATTAGATTTTCTTCCTCCTTACTGTCAATTATATTTTGATGATTGATATTCATTAAGTCACTATTCATAATGGAACGGAGAGTATGAATACTACTTTGAGAGGCTCAGGATTTAGCTCAGTGGTACAGTCCCTGCTTGGCAAGCATGAGGTCATGTGTTCAATTCCTAGTGCCAAAAAAAAAAATCTAATCATACTCTGCCGGGCTTGGTGGCTCACACCTGTAATCCCAGCACTTGGGAGGCTGAGGCAGGAGGATTGGTGTGAGTTCGAGAGTTCGAGACCAGCCGGGGCTACAAAAGTGAGCTCAAGGCCAGCCTCAACTGAATAGCAAGACCCTGTCTCAAAAAGGCAAAAAAAAAAAAATCTAGTCATACTGATTTGATTTTGGTCTTTTGATATAAAGAATGTGGCTAAAGTCTCAAATATATATGAAATTAGGCTTCAAACTTAATTATATCCCAAACTTCAAGGAATCAGTATTTCTTTGTGCTTTCCTGTAGGGAAAACTATAAGATAATGAAAAACATTAAAGACCTAAATAATTAGAAATAACATGTTCATGGAAAGAAGGCAATACTGTAATGTTGTCGGTTCTTTCCAGATTGACCCACAGATTCAATAAAATTCTAATCAAGTTTTTCATAAAGTTTAATACGTTGATTCTAAAATATATTTGCTACACTAAAAGGCCAAGAATGATCAGAGTGTGTGGGTGGGTGCGAGGGTTGTTTGGTTGGTTGGTTGGTTGGTTGGTTGGTTGGTTTCTTTGCAGTAATGGGGATTGAACACAGGGTCTTTGCACAGAGTTAAATCCCCCAATTTTTTTTTCACTTTGAGACAGTATCTCACTAAGTTGCCTAGGCTAGGCTCAATTTGCCTCCTCGAGTGCTGAGATTACAGGTATAACCCAGATGTGTCTCAGCTTAGCCAGGTCATTTCTGAAGAAGAGTAAGGAAGGTAAGATTTGCCTTACTGCAGATGAGAACTTAAAAAGCTGACAGCACTTCAGAGAGCATAGAGAAACAACGAGATTATTCAGTGTAGTTATATGCTTCCTTGTACTTTCCTAGTTCATATTTTGGCAAAAATATTTTATCCACTGACAATCATCTGTTTATCTTAACCCCATGAAGAATATGGCATTTTGGTTGTTAAAGCATTGGGGGATATAGTTGAGTTTGAGACCAAGGATAACTATGTCTTTATGAAGCTTCAATTGTATGAAAGAGATGAGATATTAGAACAGTGGAGAAAAAAGGAACCATTGAGTAAAGGGGGATATAGTTATCTATGTAGACAAAGATAAAAGTAGCACCCAAACTCGCCGGATATGAAAAAGGCTGTGCAGCTAAATTAAGAGCTTTAAGAGCAGATATCTTTTAGACCTTTGGATAAAGTGTCTTCAGGAAAAATTCCCTAGCCTTAAAATAAAGTATTGCCTGGCATGGTGGCACATGCCTGTAATCCCAGAACTCAGGAGGGAGAGATTAGGATGAGACAGGATTGCCATGAGCTCAAGGCCAGCCTGAATTACATAGTGAGACCTTCTCTCTAAAATCATCATCATAATAATAAAGTAGTTATTAAATTAAATAGTTATAAATTAAGAAGTTTGAGTAGGCTAAAATAAAAACTCATTTATCAAAAGACGAAAAAAGACAAGTTCCATGGCAGGATAAGATCTAGAAATACACAGAACTATTAATAGTGAAAATGTTTAAAACATACCTCTGGCAACTCAAAAGAAAAATGGGTAAATGACTAAACAGGCATGTTTCAGAAGAAGTAGTACATATGGCCTATACATACATAAAAAGATACTCTATTTTTATTTTATTTTTTATTTTTATTTTTTTCTTGTTTCAGAACTTTTGTTTGTTTTCTTTGTTGTTGTTTGTTTGTTTTTGGGTTTTGAGGGTTTTTTTTGTTTTATTTTATTTATTTATTTATTTTTTAGTAGCCGGCTCAGCCTGCCCTGAGGGCAGGGCTGGCACAGCATGTGATTCCAGGGATCAAACCGCGGGCAGGCACTTTAGACCACGGAGCCATCCTGCCGGGCCCGATACTCTTTATTTTTAGGGGTAGAAATTAAGAACTTAGTGAGATACCATTTTATATCCATTTGATAGGAAAAAAGTTTAAAGTTCTAACAATGCCAAGCATTTGAAAGGATGTGAATACACAGAATCTCTGAAATTCTGCTAGTGATAGTATATATTGGTATACTTTGGGAAATAATAATTCAGCAACCCCACTCCAGAGTACCCAAGAGAAAATTTTTCGTATGTGCTAGGAGCCACTTACATAAAAGTTCATTATAGTGTCCTTCATGTAGCATTTTCTCCCAGATACTAACTAAGCCCAGCCCTGGTGAGCTTCTGAGATCAGATGAGTGTGGACACAGGGTTGGAGAGCTATAGACTCAAGTGGCATTTTCTATAGTATGTAAGTTTTTGAGAACATTCAACTTCCCCTGAGCAACTTAAATATATTGTCATTTTATCCAGGCTGGATAGCACACCAGCACTTGAAAGGATAGAGGCCGGAGAATTCCTGTGAATTGAAAGCCAGCCTGGACTACATACTGAGACCTTGTCTTAAAAAAACACACATACATATATACATATGTATATACATATACATATATAGAGAGATAGATAGGTATTTATTTCTTGATTTCTCTCATCTTGACACTCCCCTGCCTTCACAGTAATTTAAATTGATTATGCCCTCTTCTCTCTACCCAGGTTTTTGTTTTTCCAGAAATAGCTCAAGTTTCTTGAATTGATTCTGTAGGACTGAGTATATATATACAAGAAGGACAGCTTTTCCCTCTATATAAAGAGACCTTTTGAATATGCTAACAAAATTTCCTTCTGCCTCTACTCTTGTACTTTAATGATTTGATCCTTGTAGGAAATCTCTTCATTCTTTTCTTTGAGCCTCTACTGGATTCTAAAGAAATTAACCTGACCCCAGACCCCTCTTCAGTTATACATTAAGACTTGGTCATTTTGGTTGTATTGATAAATTAGAAATTTAAAGAAATGCCACTTGGGCTGGGGAGATAGCTCAGTGGCATAGGCGCTTGCCTGTAAGTGCAAGGTCCTGAGTTCGATCCCCAGTGTCAAAAAAACAAAGCGCTACTTGACTGACGGAAAAATAAATCTCTCATCTATCCTGCTGTCAGTTTTACAAAGACAAATGGACATATCACCTAGGACTTCTGATTGTGTTTCTGGAAACAATTAAACTGGGCTTATGTCCTTAGCATTTAAAACTAATAATGTTTAGTATGTTGATAGAATTTAAGAGATCATAATTTGAATACGATGAATGAATTAAATGACAGAAATAATGTGTTGGAGCCGGGCATGGTGGCGCATGCCTGTAATCCCAGCACTCGGGAGGCAGAGGCAGGAGGATCAGTGCGAGTTCGAGACCAGCCTGGGCTACAGAAGTGAGCTCAAGGCCAGCCTCAACTGCATAGTGAGACCCTGTCTCAAAAAGACAAAAAAAAAAAAAAAAAGAAAAAAAAAAAGAAATAATGTGTTGGTAGTTTAATTTCAAAAAGTCGCTGTGTGTCAGCTTTTAAGCTGACCATTCTGTATTAAGAAGTGGTTAATGAGGACAATCTATACAAATAATTTCTGAGAAATTAAGCCAAAAATAAAATTATCCCCAGGCATCGCCGAATGGAGGCTGTGCGACTGCGAAAAGAGAACCAAATCTATAGCGCAGATGAGAAGAGAGCCCTTGCATCCTTTAACCAAGAAGAGAGAAGGAAGAGAGAGAACAAGATTCTGGCCAGTTTTCGGGAGATGGTATACAGAAAGACCAAAGGGAAGGATGACAAGTAAAGATTTTCTAATTATTCAGCAGACATTTTTCACAACAAAAACAAAGTCAGGGTCCTACACATAAAGAGTGTTGTGCTCTGAAAAAGCTTTACAGTGCTACTGTGCCTTCTATTTAATTCTTTCAGTCCTTCAATTTAAAAAATTGCTTATTGATAAATAACTTTAGTAAATTATTTGGGTTATTTTGTATTGTCCATAATGTTCTAGTTTAAAATTTTAAATTGTGAATGAAACTGTAGTGTATTAGGGGAAGTGGCACAGACAGAAAGTGTCAATAAGATGAGAAACTTCCTCTCTGGCTAATGCTCCAATTGGCTCTACAAATGCCAACCCCTACCCCAACTAAACTTGAGGGAAATCATTCCTCTGTGTTGAAAATGTTATGAATGGACTTGACAGGAACTACATAGGAGGCTGATTTGTTAAAATGAAAGCTTTGCTGAAAAAAAGCATACAATATGATATACTGTCTGCCCAAGAATAGTGTATTTTGCTTTCAGTACCTACTTGTACTCTAACATCAACGAACATGCCAAAAAGCAAATTAACTATGGATGTGTTGAATTGAAAATGTAAACCTGTGGTATTTTAAACTCTTAATAATTCACTTAAAGATTATTCTTTCAGGGTCTGGGGATATAGCTCAGTGGTACACAGCATGCTTACCATACCTGAAACCCTGGCTTCAGATTTCCAGCACTCCAAAAGCAAAAAAGTACTTTCAAATGTAAAGTCTTAGGAAATCTGTTTCTGGGCCACTGTAAGTACTTTATTCCTATTTAAACCTATACTTTAGGGATAGGATAACATCTGAAAAAGAAAAGCATGAGAAATCAACTATAGTCAAGAGTGGTGGTAGGAAGAGGATGAGTCATTATTTTAGTAGTTTCATAAGATCAAGCTAAAATGATACTAAACATTTTTTGTGTGTGGTACTAGGGAACAAACCCTGGAGCTCTGCACTGAACTACATCCCCAGCCTTTTCTATATTTGGTTTTAATTTTTTTATATAGGGTCTTATTAAGTCACAAATTTGCTCAGGCTGAGCTTGTCTCAGCCTTGATAGTAAACATTTTTAAACTTTGTCCTTTGCATAATAAGATTTAGTTATAAATATTGTTAAATATTTGAGTTTAATTTTATATCTATCATTCAGTTTGTTAACTCTGTATAAAACATTACATTTGTGGGAAGTGCAAATGATAGAACTGTGAGATCACAATGTTTTTCCTTCTCTTATTTTTGTTCAATTAAAAGGTCCAGAAGTGAAGGGAGGGGTCAGTTGAAGTTTTGGCAGCTTTTGCTGAGGTTGGAAGGTTGTTTCAGTCTCCATTATTGTTACATACATAATTACTGGGTGACAGGAAAATTCTAAAATGCCCTTCTGGCAATAGTTTAAAGTGGGTTTTTTTCAGCTTTTAACGCACTCATATTTCAAGTACAGAGCAAAAGTTTTCTATTTGACATATGTTCAGACAATGTTTAATGCACAACTACTAAACAGCAGTCAGCAGGTAGCAATATTTGTCACCCCCGAACTTGTGATTTGCTTTATTTTCAGGGGTTTCTTTGTACTAGAAATCAAACTCAGAATCTTATGCTCACTAGGCCAGTGCCGTGCCACTGAGCTAAGTCCCTAGCCTGAATTTGTGACTTACAGTACTAGCCTAATAAACAGGTAATTCACAAAAGTCAAAAGGAAACTAGGTCCCAGACTTGTGATTCTTCATCCATCTACTTCTTTGTTTAATAAAACCTGAAGTTTATAATCCCTCTATTATTTTCCTTTTTGAAACAGGCTGGTCTCAGACTCTCAGTGATCCTCCTGCCTTAGCCTTCCAAGTGCTGAGATTACAGGTTTTCCCCACCACACTTAGCAATCCCCACTTTTAAAATTTTATTGTCTATGGGCATTTTTGTTGCCCATTCTTAGAGACTGAAATAGTATATTCTTTTATTTTTAGTAGGCAAGGTAATATAAATGCAGCAGTATGGCAATACATATATATTCAACAGATGTTTAATGAATAAATGAAAGAAAAGATAGTAAATTATTTGAGAGCCTTACCACTTTTTTTCATCAGGGTTTTCTGAGAGGTATCTAAGAAACAGCTGAAGTAGCATATTAGGAAAGAAGAAAGAAAAATAAAAGGGCTTGAAGTGTTTCATTTTAAGCTAATGAGACTTCCTGCTTCAAACCACTTTTTGTCACCTGAGTCAAATGGTAGGGTTGCTATGTTTCAAAGATATTTTTCTGTTCTTCGAGGAGACTTAACTAATTTCCCACCTCCTTGCCTGTCACTCTGATAAGATTTTCCCTTTGAATTTATTGCACAAATATAAGTTTTAAAAAAGGAAAAAAAATACTTACAGTTCTACCATATTAATAGTGTTGTGGTTTTTTCCAGTGTTTAAGTAAATATGTATTCTGGTGTATTTGGGAGTAATCACTCAGAGTGTAATGTAAATTTGTCTTTGGTGTTTTAAAATTTTGCAGCCAGGTCAGTAATTCCAGGAAAAATAGAAACAAGTGATCTGATCTAAGGACAGGGAAGACCAGAAGTAAGGAAGGATACTGATTGAATTCACTCCTGTTTCATTGTCCCTGGTCCTCAAGACACCCTGCTGCCATGGCAAGTGTGATGATGCATCACAGAAGGCAGCATGCCAAGTGTCGAGAGTATTAAACTGCACTGTGTAGCAGTAAGGGAAACAGACATTTAGAAAGTAATCTTTGAGAAGGCCAGCCCTTGACACTGCTTTTATTATGAGCTGCAGAACCTTTGATGATTTTTTGCTCCTCAGTTGTACCTATAAGCATCTGTCTGGTTTGCAGACTTAGGCACAAAGAGGGGAATAAGCAGTCAAGAACCAGCCATGGCTTGGACTGACAAGGGAGTTTTAGCAACTACCTAAACTCAGCTGTGTACTTAGAAGACTCAAAAATGATGCACAGTGATGGGCAAAACCTTTTAGAAAATAGAAAGCAACTTACTGGTTACTCTGCTAATGTGATGGAAGTTGTAGAATGGAAAATGAATCAATACAAAAAATATATAGATGGGTTGTATGCCACAACTTTATTCAATAAACATTTTGTGGTTTGATGTACTTTTGATGTACTTCACATTCCTCGGAAAACAACCCTCAAATGTCCTGTATGTATCAGCTAATACCTAAGTAAGCTTTGACTTCATTGATTAGAATATATTTGATCTCAATCATGTTGTACAGAATTCCATCTTGATAGCAGATCAGTTCTTTTCTAGAGAAAAAGAAACAAATACACAAAAACTTCTGGAAATCACACAGAACACTAAGTCAGGGTTTCCTTACTTTGCTACATTCCTAATGATCAGGAAAAGTAGAAGATGGAGTGTTGAGAGAAAAGGGGGTCTAGCTATTTTATTGCACCTGAGACCCAATAAATAAAGGATTAATGAGCTTATGTGTAAAGAGTCTCTAAGATTCTAGACAAATAAAATGGATTTTTATACATGATTTAATTCCATGTGATATTGAAGCTTCATGCAGGAACAATAAACATGACTCATTCTGCCCCTATTCTACTCTAGCCACTAATCTTCAAGTTTATAATTACAGGAAAAACAGATACTAAGAAAAACAAACTTTCTGGGACACTGGCAGAATCATATTTTCAGCCCATTCTAATGGGACATGTGGTCCAACTAAGGTTAAATGACCACTATATGGATTATCTCTGGTTGTACATCTGCTGGATTCCTGGGGTATGATGACCTTTCTCCTGCCCTTTTAAAATAAGTCTCCCCCCAAAATTATATCTCCCAAGAGCCAGGCATGATGGTACACATCTTTATTCCCTGCATGCAGGAAGTTGAGGCAGGAGGATCACCATGAGTTTGAGGCCATCATGGGTTATATAGTGAATTTAGGACCAAACTAAACTGCATAACAAGACCCTGTCTCAGCCTGGGCTACAAAAGTGAGCTCAAGGCCAGCCTCAACTGCATAGTGAGACCCTGTCTCAAAAAGACAAAAAAAAAAAAAAAAAAGACCCTGTCTCAAAATACTAAGAAAGAGCTGGTGAGAGCTCAGCAATCTGAAGTGCCTGCTTAAGCAAATTTAGGCAACCACAGGGACCACAGTTTAGTCCCCGGCACAGCATGCACCAGCCCCACCCCTACCCCCAGGTCAGGCTGAGCTGGTCATAACATAAAAAAGTAAAGTTTTA
This sequence comes from Myocastor coypus, assembly GCA_004027025.1. Classification (NCBI taxonomy): domain Eukaryota; kingdom Metazoa; phylum Chordata; class Mammalia; order Rodentia; family Myocastoridae; genus Myocastor; species Myocastor coypus. The sequence goes on along the minus strand of PVJA010051242.1, from coordinate 3,561 downwards.
AAAAATAATAAAGTCTCCAAATATTTATTACCTTTGAATGAATTTTTGGTTTTCATATATAAAAGAGAGCTCAACAGGTGCTTCCTAAGAGAGAAGGACAACCGTCAGCCTAGACTAATCATGCCAACTTTTAGTTGCTTCCCTCACTATCCTTGTCCATATGTATGCTGTTGAATTTGCAGAATGCATCTACCTTGTAAATTGGGAGTGTATAGGTCATAGTTCTTTGTCACTTTTAACCTCTTCTGCAAAAGCTCTCTGTAGTAGTAAAACTTTGAGAATCACCATAAAACCAAGAACATGGTGATAGAGGATCATGCTCATTAACAGCACAAGTCATTGACCTGTCTGTACATACTCTGGTTTACTCAGCTGATAAGCTCTACCTCTTCATGAATGACAACAGGAAAATATTATATACATGAACAGGTTTGGAAACATTTTTATGACAGCATAAAAAATAGACTACAATACTATCTCAGTAGTTCCTAACCATTCTTACTTTCAAACTTATACTTGGAATTTTGAATAAGAACCATTCTCCCAAAATCTCTTTGTACTGCACATGATCTCCAATATTGTCTTGCTCACCTTCAGCAGCCTTATTTTTTAATGTATTTGGTACAAGATCTCACTACATAGTTTGGACTCGGTGATCCTCCTGTTCTCAGCCTCACCAGCACTTGGATTACAGGTGAATGTTGCCATGCCTAGACTCTGACTGGCTCAGCACACCTAGGGGGCAGGGTCAGTGCGGCGTGTGGTACTGGGGATCGAAACCCAGTCCCTGAACTTGCCTAAGCATGGGCTTAGTCCGCTGAGCTGTCTCACTGGCCCCTTCAGCAGCCTTACTGCACAGTATCTGACTTTGCCAGTCACCAAGACAGCTGATGGAAGGTTATATGTCCAAGAGAAGTGAATTATGTAGCTTTCGTTCCTGTTTAGATGTTTTGTGTTCCAAACTCAGTAGAAATTTAGTTCTAGGATAAGAACAGAGGACATGATTGCCTCACTTTGTGGTCCCTAGGTAAAGCCTTAGAGTCAGATAAAGGCTCAAATACCTTGTGAAAGGATGGAAAGAAGATAGAAAATAACATTTTTCTGTGTTATGGTCTAAGCGTTATACTTGGCATCATCCCTATTCCTCTAAGGACCCTTCCCCCTGAATGCACAGATAACTATTTTGCCTCCTTTGACACTAGCCATGAAGTCAGGGTATTTCTTATCCACAGTCTACTTGGTGGCTGCAAATTGTCCTTCAAATTTTTTATTAAACACAAACTATTTCCTAGACCTTCTAGCAAGACCAAAATCCATATCTGTATCAAGTTTATGTTCTGGTGTGGGAGCAGATAATAGCAAAATGATAAATGGAATATTAGAAAGTAGTAAATTATTATAGAATAAAACAGGATAAGAGAAGGTGCAAGAAAAGTTAGGGAGCAAATAATGTACATGACTAGGGGACTGTGTTCTGGTCAGAAGGAACAGCAAGTGCAAAGGCTCTGGGACAGGATTCTACCTGGCCTATTTAAGGAGTAGCAAGATCAGAGTGGCTCAAGCAGAATAAATGACGGGAAGGGACAGTGAGAAAGCAGAATAACAAAGGAGTAGATCACATAGCCCTTGTAGAGCTTTGCTACTCAAATGTATGTCTCTGGACCTGCACTGTCAGCAGCATTGTCTGGCAGCTTGTTAGAAATGCAGAATCCAAAGCCCTACTCTACATCCTCTGAATCAGAATTTTGTTTTAACAGAAACCCTCTTCATCCGTATGTACTTGCAAGTTTGAAATATATATTTCACAAAAAAATTATTTTTTAAACATTTTTTATTTTTTTTATTTTATTTTTTTTGGTGGGACCAGGGTTCGAACTCACGACCTTGCACTTGCCCAGCAGGCACTTGTGCCTCGGAGCTATCTCCCCAGCCCCCTTTAAACATTTTTTAAAGAATTTTTTATTTTATTTATTATTTTTATTCTTGTTTCAGAACCTTTGCTTGTTTATTCACTCATTTTTATGGCTGGCTCAGCCCGCCCCGAGGGCAGGGCTGACGCAGCATGTGGTGCTGGGGATCCAACCGCAGTCCCTGAAGCCCCCCAAGCTTCCCCAAGCAGGTACTTTAGACCACTGAGCCATCCCGCCAGGCCCCTCACAAAAGTTTTAAATGGGAAACTTTCATTTTACAAAGCTCACTCTAGCTTGCTACTGTAATGGCAAGAGGTATAATGAGTGCAAGGATGAAATCAGAGAGCTTGGGAGGCTACTGCAATAATCTTGGTTAGAGAGGACAACTTTGGACCAGGGTGGTAAAAGTGGAATGGTACAAAATTGTGGGGTTTGGGGCATATTTTTGAGGATAGAGAAAACTAGATATTTTCTTCAGTACTGAAGCTCAAACCCAGGGTTGTTATACAACTGAGCTACATCCTCAGCCCTTTTTTATTTATTTATTTTTATATTATGGCCTGCTCAGCCTTCCCTGGGGGTGAGGCTGGCAGAGCATGTTGTGCTGCGATCGAGCCGTGGTCCCTGCAGTTGCATAAGCTTGCCTAAGCAGGCACTTCATACCAGTGAGCCATCTCACCGGCCCCTCACCCCTTCTTAAAATGTATTTTCATTGGAAATAGCATCTTGCAAAGATGCCCAGGTGGGACTTGAACTCAAAGTCCTATCTAACTGGATTGCTTAATGGATTAAGATGAAGGTTGTTTTAAAAAATGAGAGTAGGGCCCAGCAGGATGGCTCAGTGGTCTAAAGCACTGGCTTAGGAAAGCTTAGGTGGCTGCAGGAACCGCGGTTCGATCCCTGGCACCACATGCTGCGCCAGCCCTGCCATCAGGGCAGGCTGAGCCAGCCATAAAAATAAATAAATAAACAAAAGTTCTGAAACAAGAAAAAAATAATGAGAGTAAAAGCCAGGCGTAGTAGTGCATGCCTGTAATCCCAGCACTTGGGAGGCTGAGGCAGCAGGATCAGTGCAAGTTTGAGACCAGCCTGGGCTACAAAAGTGAGTTCAAGGCCAGCCTCAACTGTGCAGTGAGACCTTGTGTCAAAAAGACAAAAAAAAACCCAGCACTCGAGAGGCTGAGGCAGGAGGATCGGTGTGAGTTCAAGACCAGCCTGGGCTACAAAAGTGAGCTCAAGACACAGCCTGAACTGCATAGCGAGACCCTGTCTCAAAAAGAGAAAAAAAAATGAGAGTCAAGGACAAAACCAAGGATTTCACTATCAATTGAGATGGATTGTATAGTAGGTCAGATTTGAAAGGGAAAATCAAAAGTTCCCTTTTAAATACAATAACTGAATTGTTCATTAAGCATGCAGGTTGGAGAGGTCTGGGCTGGAGGTATAAATCACAGGCTCTAGGTGACATTTTAAGCCACGAGACTGGACAAGATAATCATGGAAGTGAGTACAGAGGGGGCCCAAAGCCTGAGTTAGAGACATTCCAATATGAAGTGATTGGTGTGAGGTAGAGATGCCAGTAGAGACTTGAGGGATGGCCAGTGAGGCAGGAGGAAAAGCAGGAGAGTATGTTACTCTGGTAGTCTAACAG